>JAOVYW010001292.1:0-16451 GCA_025775045.1 Hiodon tergisus | reverse complement strand
ACAAAAAATCCTTTTTTAATTTTCCCCCCCCCCCCCCCCCCCTGCTTCTCAACCCTCCAGTGATGCATGCTTCCCCTTAAACCCTCCTCTCGCTATCCCTTCTCCTGTCCAGCCCAGTCCCTTTTCTCAACACCCAATCGAATTTGTCTTGTCATTAAATAGAGACTGCCTAAATCCCCTACACAACTGATCTTCTGTTTGGACGCTTTTACCCTCTGCTCTGGCAGCTGCAGTGTTACAGCAAGATGCATCGATTCAGCATGCATCAGACGTTTATAAAAGCAGCTTATGCACCAAATACTGACCCACCCCAAAACCCCCTCTCCTCTTTCTGTCAAGGGTCCATCCAGCTCATGGCTGCAGGCCTCTGTAACTTTCTGTAATCCATATACAACCCTCACCAGATCTTCTGCACCTCCCATGGAACCTACTTTGTGAGCCACCAGCATTTCCTTAACTGTTGGGATCTCCAGTTTTGATCTAAAGTTTGTGGGCTTCCAGGTAGAATGCACTTATGGAGTTGCAACAACCTCCTACCCATTAAGCAGACGCAAACTCTTTTCATTTGTATTTTTTGATAGAGACATGTTCACCCCATAAATACTTCCAAGAAAATAAAACTATTAACAATTTTATATATTTTCAGTTTTCTATTTGTTTCCATGCAATTTTTGACAGGTAAGTTATTTGCACATGATTAAAGTAATTTATTTGATTAATACAGTCAAAGGACACTCAGGCACTCAAGATAGGAAGGCCTTCTATCCCAAGGCTGGAGACAGACTTACATTGCCATACACAGTATAGATTTTCCAGTCGCCAATCCACTTAATTTACAAGTACTCCGTTTGGGTAAACTCGATATAGACAATCCAATCCTAATCGCTGAGCCATCGTGCTATCGTGAAGTTAAAGCAATATACTGTGTTATTACATACACCTGCGGTTCTCAAAAGGTGTACACTGGCGTACCGTGGAATTTGTCCTTGCTTTTGATTTGTGTTGTGGCAGCATAGGGTTTAATACAATTTATTTCATATTTATGAAGATGTATGCATCATTGTAATGTGAGAAAAAAAAGTGTGCCTTGGAATTTTCATATTTACAAAGGTGTGTCTTAGGACAAAAAGTTTGAGAGCCACTGACTTGCACAGCAAGGATCGTTTGCATCATTCTGTTATAGGGTCTCATTGCATTTTTATATTTTAACTAATCATTTACAGAAATTCTTTAAAATATTATTTCATTTGCACTACATCGTACAACGCTGTAGGAGGCAGTAATAAGAAACCAAGGGATAAAGTTTTTGACCTCAACCCGGTAGGAAAAATGAATCTGAATCCCGAAAGGTTGAAAACAATTACAAGGGGGGAAATAAGTTCACATGAACGTTTTTCGGCGTACTATGCAGATTAATGGAAGTCATTTATAGTAATTACAAATAAAATTTAGATCGTTCACTTTTTCATCGATACATTTACTTGTGTTAAGAGGTATCGGTCATTCCTTTTAATGTATGTCCGCTTGTTTGCTGTAGCTGGGGGCTTTTCATCGTTTTAAACTGAAGATTCGCGCAGAATTTCGAAGCTATCGTAACAGGTACTAGTGATAGCTGGAAATTGAAAGTTTGTCTACTGTTCTCTTATCTACAATACCAGTCTGTCAGCCTACGTGTGTCTTTTTGTGCTTAGTCGCTAACTGATATTCGCAGCATTCTTAAATTTTTTTTTTTTAAAGCAACCAGTCTCAAAAGGTCCTCAAATTAATCTGAGTTTTAATTAATTTACTTCTCCTTGTGTCTCGCCCATAGCCTCCATGTCGTCAGGGTACACCATTGACATCCAACTGACGGAGCTGGGGTTTCCAGATCTTTTTGGAAATGAGGAGACTGAGGCTAAGGAGACATTGCCCAGTATTTCCCCAGCTGGTGTTGGCTATATCCCTGTAACTCACCTAAACGCTCACATTTCCTGTCCTCCTCCTCCAAATATGCATGACTACAGTTCACCTGAAAGCAGGGATGCTCCCATCATGCAGAGCGTTGCTGTTGGTCCGAGGAATAATCAACAGAGCAGTCAAAGTAATCCGCAAACAAATAACCCTAACATATATATCAGTTGTTGTACTGACACGCTTGCTGTGACTTGTAACAGAACTCATATTGACAACTCTATTGCTAATGTTAATGAATGTGATAGTGGAGTCGTGCTTATTCCGAATTTTAAACAGGATGTTAAGGCTACCGTTTCCAAAACTCTCACTAAACACATTTCAAACCTCAATGCACTCGTTACCAATATGCCTATTCGGATAGTTGGAAGAGATGGAAATGGGGTCAGCAAAAAACAAGGGACAGGAGAAAACAAAAAAGACAACATGAAAGAGGCCGGGGAGGACTCGGATGAGGATGATGATGAAGAGGAGGAGGAGGAGGGAGGGATTGAAGAACCAGTTGCTTCAGGTGTAATGATTTTTTTTTTTCTTTGTCTATTTTCTCTTACCATTTCAGAAAATTAATTCTATGGGTTTTTCAGTACCTGTAACCTCTTTTTCTGCCGAAGTAATTGGCTGCATGGTCTTTGACCGTTAATATGAAAAGGGCACATTTTAAATGGTTTCCTCTCACTCCCACCAGATACCTCGACCATTGGCTCATCCGAGCACAACTGCAAAGTGTGCAACCTCACCCTGCCTTCTGCCTTCCGGCTGCAGGAACACATGCACCTCCACAGTGGTGCACGGCCCTATTGCTGTGCAGAGTGTGGCAAGCAGTTCTGCCACCTGGCCAACTACCGCGTCCACCTCCGGAGCCATGCTCAAGCCCCGCCGATTCGCTGCAAGTTCTGTAAGGCCACCTTTGGCTCGGAAGAGAGCCTGCTGATCCACCTTAAGAGCTCTCACTTGGAGGAGGGGTTTTACCAGTGCGACTTCTGCAAGCGCATCTTCACCTGTCGGAAGGAGTGCCAGCGGCACGTGGCGCTTCAGCAGTGTGAGCTCAAGCACCATCCTTGCCCCCACTGTGAGCGCCGCTTCCACAGCCAAAAGTACCTTGCCCTTCATTTACAGACTCACAACTGCAAGCGGACCTTCATCTGCACAGTGTGTGGCCGGGGCTTCCCCAAGAAAAATTTCCTGCTCCGTCACAGTTTCTCACACCTGGGCCTGCTGCCGTACACCTGTGTCCGCTGCCGCCGTCACTTCCGCTTGGCCTCCCTCTACCGCAAGCATTTGTGCAAGCCAGAGCGGATCCAGTGCGTGGCCTGCCTGGGCTTCTTCCACAGTGAGGGGGACTTTCAGAGACATAAGGAGGAGACAGGCTGCTGGGGCCACCAGGAAGCCAAGAAAGACGAGATCCGCTGCATGGAGTGTGGGCAGGCGTTTGAGAGCGTGGAAGAGCTGAAGAAGCATGGAGGGGCCCATCAGCGGGTGCTGACGTGTTCTGAATGCGGAAAGGGATTCCGCTCCGCCATACTCCTGATGTCCCATATGGGTGGCCATGCCAGCCAGAGGCCTTGCCTTTGTCAGCGTTGTGGCTTGGGTTTTCCCCACCAGCAGGCCTACGACATCCACCACAAAGACTGTGGCCGTGTGCCTCCTGTTGCAGTAAGTTGCAGTAACTATCTAAATAGTAGTGTTATTTTTAAAATAATCTTGAAATAATCTTTTTAAAATGTCCAATGTCTCTCATTGCAGGTTGTTGCAAAAAAGCAGAAGTCGTCTGCTAAAATTAGTCAACCTATGAAAGCTCCTATGAAGCTTAAACAGAAGAAAGACCCAGAAGGGGTGTGGAGACTCACACTGGACAAAGAGCCCCCGCCAGGAACAGCTCTGTTTATGTTTGTCCCAGCTCCACTGGGGGCTTCGCTGACCAAAGGGCCAGCTGGAGCCATAATCACGGCTGAGCGACCTCCAGTGGCGGGCTGTCCTGTCACCCAGGAAAAGCTTCCCTGCCGAATACTTGGAACCTCAGAAGTCCCAAGAGCCACTGTGGAGATGGGGTTGCCTGAATCTCCTGTGGGTCGAGAGACCACACAGTCGTCAGAGACAAGGGAGTTCTCAAAGCCTCCAAATCCAATGCTGATCATAGATGGCCCTCAGCTTCCAGCAGGCGCACAACCTCATGAGAAGACTGCTCCACTAATCCATACAGGAGACACTTTTCCCGTTATTGATGAAGCCGAATCGAGATTAGATATAGCAATATTGGAAAGGTCTGGCAATGACAGAAATTTGATTACTTTCACAAATAAGGAGTGGGTGGGTGAAGTGGAGGTGGAGGGACTGGTTGAAAGGGCTGGGACCGGTATGGTTCAGCAGGGAGATGTCCTTTTGAGACTGAAAGTTGAGTGTATGCCAGAGGTGGAGAGTGTGTTGGCAGAACAAATTGAGGACAAAGACATGGTGATATCAAAAGAGGAAGGAGAAATGGGGAAGAATGTTCTGCTGAAAGTTGAATCATCTTCTCCTGTGTATCCTGACATGGCCTTAGACTTACTGAAAATAAAAAAGGAGGCAGATACTGTGTGGCTAGGCACGGAGGGAACAGAGGTGGAACCCTGTTATGACTTTATTCCATTAAAGTGTGCTGTTGGACAAGGTGAGGGAATTGGCAAGAAGCAGGAGATGGACACACATGAGTCTTTGGGTTGCGGAGTGAAAGTGGAGGGGAACAAGGAAATGGATACCTGGACTTTTGATTACGTGGAGGTGGAGATCTGGGATGAGGAGATTGAGGAGCAGATGGAAGATGAGCCCCACGAGTGTATAAACTGTGGCAGGATCCTGCTGGATGGTGATCTGATACAGCACTACATGCAACACGCTATGGAATTTGACTCCCCGTTGCCTGACTCGTCCCCTCGGACTAGGTCCCTTTCATTTGCCTCCCCTCCTCCTAGCCCCACACGGAGGAAACTGAGACCCCGTAAGAAGCATTGATATCCCCTTTCTGAAGCTGGAACCCTGGGTAAAATCCAGATTTAGACTTGCAGGGTAAAAAACATACCTGGTAATGGCATAAACTTGTATACGCCATGTGCAGTTATCGGTGATGCTCGGTTGCCGGATAAGCAGGGTTGGCTGAAACTACTCTTTACATTTTACTTCATTTTGAGTAACAAGTCCCGATGGCTATTAGTTTCTTTCCAAGGAAAGATGTTTCGTGTTAATTCATACAGGTGTCTCAAGAATGTTGTATCTATTTTAAGGCAATGTTGTCAGTCAGTCTGTCTGATCATAAGACTAGAATAGTAACGAGTTTTTAGAATATTAAAAGTATGCCACTCCTAATGCCAAAGTTTACCTGCTCAGCAATAAAACCTCTGAACGTGAATGCTATCCGAGACAATATAAACTTTAAACTAAAAAGCAAGAAGAATGTGAGTGTTTAATTATTGGATCAAAGGAGTATTTCTACCATTTCAATGTACTTTATTTGTATGTGTTAAGGTGTGGTTGATTCATTGCCCTTTTAAATTATTATATTTTAATTTTGCTACTCTGTAGAATATACGCTGTTTCCGTTTTTGTTCAGGAATGGTTTAATGGACTGATTAAGGTTTAAAAAAAAAAAAACCTTTGCTCCACATATATCAAGCATTTACAGACAATCCCACGTGCAATATTTTTTTACTTGTGTCATTTATTCAGGCTTCCTGGTTGTTTTGGGGTTAAATTCAATATTTGCACATTTTTGTATGTATGGTGAAAGACAAAAAACAAGCCTTTGCTGCATTCTAAAATGTATTGTAAATAAGTGTTTGAAGGACCAGTACTTGGAGCTATGTAATGGGTATAGATATCAGACTCCTTCCTCAGGAGTAATAATTTAAGTAACCGAAACATACATTGAACATGGCCTTTTTTGCTTTGTTTCTCCGTGTTATTTTTGTAAGTTTAGAAATCGGTGCAGACCCTTATTTTTGTACATATTTATGGACCATGCATAAATATGATATTGATTGCATGAGGTTTTTTTTACTGTTTATCGTCGTCCACTAAGTATAACGAGACCGGCAGTGTCTGAATGGCTGTTACGAATGTTAAGAATTTTTGCAGTGCAATAGGAGTCTGCATCCTCTTTTTGCCTTTTGTATATATGCTTCCATTCCACTTTTTGTAGTCCAGAAGATTTCTATAAATTATTTTGTAGAATTCTTCTGTGCTTGATTAAGCATTGAGTGAATTTAGGATATAGATAGATATATATTGGGAATACAAATAAACATATCAGAATACCAATTTTACCATCAACCTTTTTCTAGTTTATTTTATTTCATTAAATAAGTTGAACACACAGTTTTTTAAAATTTTTATTTTTTAATTGTGTAACGAGAACTATATCAATGACTGGCTCCCAAATTATAATAGAGAGCCCGTTACGCAAATCCTGATTACAAATATTTTGTATTTAATCCAAAACCAGGCGTTGGAATGAAAGGTGAGTATCTATGAGCAGTAATAAGAGAAGAAGGTAGATAATTCCAGGCCTCCACTGTCAAAGGCTTCTGCAAACTGCCTTACTAGTCTTTGGAGGTCTTGGTCTTTCATAGAAAAGGTAAGGGGATGTTTCGTTTGTGTAATGCAGTAATTATTTTTGCAATTTAAATTACATGTGAATGTACTGCTGTTGTTTGTGTGACTAACAATTCACCACAACTTTGGGGCACATGAAATGACTATAGATGTAAACATTAAGAACTGTGCAATCAGTAAAAACTGGAAGGAATTAATAATCCTTTCTTTTGTTTTAAATAGTTTTTTCTAGTTCAATTTTGGCATCCTGACTTTTTTACTGAAGGTACTTGTGGTCAAGTGCAAAAATAACCAATAACCTGCTCTAGTAGGAAAAACAGACATGTCTTGCATTCTAGGAACTGGACCGTTTCTTTAACAGTTAAGACTACTCAAGTTAAAAGGCGAAATCAAATAAGATTAATCAAGGAATCCGAAAGAAAACAAAGTTTACATAGTCAGAATTTCCACACAAACCAGTGTAATATCTTGTATACATTAAATTTCAGTGGAGGGTTCGCCCATGCACACGGGCTAAGCCAGATAAGGGAAAGGACTACATTTGTAGTCACATGTCTAGAAAGAACCCGGAAATAGACTGTCGGCAAGCAGAAAAATCTGATCATAATAATAGTAGTAGCGAAATGGGGGGCGGGGCAGAGCATCAAGCTGTACTCTCATGGTAAGTTTTAAAAGGGAAGGAAGAGGTTTTCCAAAAATAAAAACAGATCTATTTCGGGCCTTGTATCTGCGCCTCACTTTGTCTGTGCGCTGTTTTCACATTTAATTAATCTTTTCGAGGAGTGTTCAGGTGAAACACTGGAACTCTACGGCAGAAACGGCACATATGTACTCATTTCAGATGGACAAAGACAGATTCGCCGTCAGCGTAAGTATATTAACACACGCATTAATCTTGCATGTAAGGAAGTACACAATGCATTGCTAACAAGAAGATTTACAAAAGGCTTTACACGAGCTATGCAATGCGTTTAAAACAATTATCGGTCAGGGTTTACAACATCGAAACAACATCCGTCCCACAGACACTAGTGGAGGTAAAACAAGCAAATACGGGCAACTTAAAAAGCCATCTTGAATTTGAATAGTGTTAGCTATTTGGGTATTCGCGACCTGTGGCTAAACTGGGAAAAGCAAGTATTTTTTCATCGATCGCTTGCGATATGAACTTGATTTTAGCAAACATACAGTTTACTTAAGTTAGGCGTTTTTTCTATTTATTGTATGTGTCCTAATGTTTTCATAGTATCGCTAATGTCAATAATTTTATAACTGTTGCGCTGCGTTGTAGAGTACATCATTAACAACGATTATAGTTTGATTATATCATTTTGTGTTTCAGATAGTTATTACTTTATCAGTCAGAAATGTTTTTGAAATGTATTTCGCACGTAATTTCATTAGCTAAAAAGTACAATGATTTGGTAATGTTGAGCAAACTGACTAAATCCGATATTTATTATGTGCCACGCAAATCACACCTCCCAATTCCATTAAATATTCCTTAACAAAAACTGTACCTGTGTGCTCTCGGTATGTACCTATTTAAACCTAACAGCGTGGACCCTGCTCATGGCTGGAGATGCACCAGTTTATTGGAGACCTCATGGCCTCCAGCTCCAGCCAGCCAGTGAAGGACACTGCCCAGCAGGAGGCGCTCCGTATAGCCTGGGAGACGGCAGGGCACGAGGCTTTCGGACTCAAAGCTGCTCCGCCTGCACCGGCCACCCAAACAAGATCAGCCCACGGCAAAGCTCCGTCTGGATACAACCTGCAGACTCTACCCGAACCAGGGGAAAGAAACGGAGAAGCGGGAAACCATGGCAGTAGTGGACAAGGTGAGTGGGAATGAGTGAGTGGAATTAAGTATAGGGGGAGTGGAGGAGATTGACATGAACACATCCCTGATTTAGGAAGATACTGTGCGTTGGTGATGATTTTTTGAATGCATCCTTGAAATTTTTCCCCTGTATTACTAGTTTCTGTTTTCTGTTTATTTCTATTGCTTTATGAACAAATTCTTATTTCTACAATTTATATTCTTAGAATGTCCTGGGTGTGAATTACCTGTCCGTCTCTACTGACATCTTATTTTTCTCTACTTTCTCTTTGTAGTTCAGCACCGCACGTGCACCTGCCCAGGATGCCCGTTCTCTTCCTCCTCGTCCTCGTCTCCAACTTTTCAAACCTTAAAGACCAGAGAAAATCTCTCTCAGCGAACCCAGCCACCCCAGTCAGACCAACTCCACCAATCAAAGGACACCGGCATTGGTCCAGTCAGCCTGGGCCTGTGCCTGGGACTGGGCCTTTCACTGGAGGAGGAGACCAGCGACCCTGATGGTCTGCAAAGACCGCACCATGAGAAAGGGGAACAATGTAACCCCACCCAACACAGCCCCCCCCAGGTCCCCACTTTCCCTTGCCTCTGCTGTCACCGGGGCTTCCAAACATGCGCCCAGCTTCTTAGTCACCAGCAGGGCACTGAACCCCATTACCCTCAGTCTCATCACCACTACCATCATCACCACTGTTCCCTTGCCTCTTGTCTACCCTGCCCACAGCTGCCTCACCCTCCCCAGTCTCCTCCGCCCTTCCCCTGCCTTTCCTGTCAGCGCACTTTCCAGACCTGTGCCCAGCTCCTGAGGCACCAGCAGGGCCACGCCCAGCAGGAGGGTATCCCTCAGCACCCCTGCATGCACTGCTCCGCCTCCTTCCCCCGCCCTTCCCAGCTCCTCCAGCACCAACGCTCCCAGCACGCCACCAAGACTGGCGGCTTCCTGTGTGCGGAGTGTGGCCGGGCCTTCAACTCCCACAGCAACCTGCGTATCCACCTGAATGTTCACACGGGTGCTCGACCCTACTCCTGCGGCGACTGCGGCAAGAGCTTTAGTCAGTCGGGTGCGCTGAAGATTCATCGGCGCATCCACACTGGTGAGCGGCCATACACCTGCACTTACTGTGGGCGGGGCTTTCCTCACCTGGCTGGAATAAGAGCCCATCAGCGCACCCACACGGGCGAAAAGCCCTACCGCTGCCCTCAGTGTGGAAAGTGCTTCACTCAGTCAGGAGCGCTCAAAATCCATATGCGTATTCACACTGGGGAGAGGCCCTTTGTCTGTGGTCTGTGTGGTAAGGGCTTCTCCAACCGCTCGGGAATCCGCTTCCACCACCGGACCGTGCATGGAATCCTCTCCGAGGTCAGCCTTGGCCTAGACACAGGCACCAACGCGGCTCTCACTGCTTCCTCCTCGGCCACTGGCGCCGGCCCCAGGGCGAATTCCAGCTTTGGTCTCATTACCAGTTGTAGTACTAGTCCTGCTGCTAGTCTCGCTTCAAATACCAACACATCTGACAGCTCCACTACCAACCCTGATTCTGAATTGATCTCCAGTACCAACTCTGCCTCCTCCACCAGTTCCAGCTCCCTCTCATCACCGGATCCAGGCAGGAAATCCCAGTCCGCACCTGGTAAAGGCACGCTGAACAGGAAGGAGTCTGCAAACGCTGGTCGAGAATCGATGCCATACACCTGTGAGGACTGTGGGCTGCGCTTTCGGGACGCCCCCTCTAGGAACAGGCACCAGGCCCTGGAGCATTATTCCACCCAGGAGGAAGAAGGGGAGGATGGGGGTGAGGCAGAAGGGGATGGGGAAGAGGAGAGAATGGGACAGACTTAGTGGAAGACAGAAGCATTGACAATAGTGGAGATAAGTATCCGGAAACGTAAAGAGATGGGATTCTCACTGTGCCTACGTGACAGAATAAAAAAGACCAGTGCAGGATTGGATTCTGTTTGAAAAGTATTTATCCCTATGCTGAACGTTATTTAGGGCTCTCATTTATTTTTTCTTTCATATACTGGTTATTGACCACCCAAGAAGGAGTTACTTAAACTTAAAGCATATGTGAGGTGAAAAATGAGTGCCTAAGAGCCACCAGCATTTCCACAGTAAGAAGTTCTGAAATAGTTATCATTAAAAAGGCTTAATCTGCCCAATTGCACCCATGTTAACTCCAGATTTAGCGGCTTTTCAGGAACGCAAAGTATGAGTATACTGCCTCTGGCTACCCAGAGAACAATATGAATTTGATGACTCCCTAAGAAGCTTGGGTCTTTTAATGGTGTTGCCCTGGGAGCCATTCAAGTTGTCTGTGTTCCTAATGAAATCTAACATCTAACATTACGTTATCGTAATAGTGATGAAACTAGCTGAGTCCACCCTACCCTGGTAAACATGGCTCGGGAACCTGTCCTGCAGTTGGCTAATAACATGATCTATCCTCGAACCAGCAAATCTGAATTATAGGGTTTAATCTGCACTTGGGTGGGCGCCTTTACCGACTGAACTACTCAGGAACACCCTTACTTAGTGTTTTTTGTTTTGTTTTGGTTGAACTACCCATCAGTTTTTCCTTGTAAATGGGTTCTATATTATAATTGTGAATTGCACAAAATGTATTTAATAAATTTTTATATATATATATATATATATATATATATATATAAAATCTCCATCTTGCATTGTGAAAATCTGGATTTCATTTTGAGTGTGTGAAAAGCGACTTTTCTCACTTCTGTGCAGTTTGCAACATTAAGCCTTTTCCTTTTTGTAAGACAGCTTCACGTGTCCTTCGTTTTCATTTTAAAAAGATTCAGATGTTGTTTCTGATTAATGCAACTCCTGAAGCACTGTTATTTTGTAAAGACTTGCCAATTATAGTTATATTTGGCACATTAACAGTTTTTAAACACTTTCTATTTCACGTATTAAAAAGGTAACGGATTGGGGCAAAAAAAGTTGTTACATTTCAGTCTGAAAACGTGGTTTTGTCGTTGGTTTGTCTTTCTGAGTCTACCTTGTTTGTGCATTAAGCTTTGTTAAGTATCGCATTAAGCATTTTACAGTATGTTGAAATCCTCTTCAAATGGATTAAAACTGAATATTAATATATAAAAGATGCACTTTAAAATATGACTAAGAACAAAACTAATTTTTGATCATTTCAATTATGCAAGTTTTGCCTGGGGTTTTTGCCAGTATTAAATAGCTAAACTCCTGGTCCTGTTTTTAGTGGGCCTTTTCATTCCCAATATGACAATGTAACATCTTCCCATCTTAATCTTGGTTTTGATTTAGATTATCCTGAAGCATTAACTTTTTCTGAGCTCTAAATTGTTGACTGCCTGTAACATGCCACTGCTGTAATTGGTTAATTGGGTTGGTATAGCATTAATATAACCGTTGTAACACACATTTATAGGCTCGCATTCCAGCCCACGCAAACCTGCTTGTTATGTTGCTATTCACCAATGTCACACGCTCACCAATCTGTATTGTAGTAAGTCTGTTGTATAAGTCTACTGTAACTAAACGATGCATATTGGTCTTTTATTACTTTCCACTTAGTTCATGGAATTCTAAAATGTTAGTATACCTGGACATGCATTTTTGTGCATGTAATTACGCTGTGGATCTATGACGCATAACAAATATACCTGGGCTGGAGTGTAAATGGTTATTTTGTGAACTATTGTAAGAAATATGTCAAATAGAAATTGCTTTAAATAGGTAATATTGGTTGAAAAATTAATTAGATTAGAAACAAATTCAGTTTGCCTTGCATAGATATGTACCAGTTTTGATCAGTGGATCTTTTCAGTTACAGAAACAATCCTGTCGATTGTGCAAGCCTTGGGAGTACATTTTCCAGACATGTCCGGACAGCTTAGTGCCTCCTCATGTTCTCATGTATTTTTACTGTATCTAGCTGTGTTGGTTGTCAACTGTTTGCAAAATTTTGCTTTTATCACTTTCTTTTAAGCTGTTTACTCTGCAGAATGCGCAACGGCGGTTTGCATTGATCCGTATACAGACGCAAATTCTGTAAAGGAAAGTATCCATTTCCATCAAAATGTTCCAGGCCTTAGCTCACTGGGTGCACTTGTGAATTAAGGCTGGGGCAAGATCCAAACTTCAGCTACCCATTAATCGCACTTTACATTTTTTTTCTTATTTCTTCTACTCAAAACGAAATGCTGTCGCTTATGTAAAGTGCAATTAGCGGTTGCCAAGGCTTTGATTTGGTCCCAACCTAAGTGCATAAGAAGTGAATTCCAGAATAGGGCCACTCTTGGTTCTTTGTCTCCATTCAGTATTGTGGATTTTTACAAGAACAACCCAATGTAAGCATTTATGATACGTTATAGTTATAACACGTCATCCTTCTGTCATTCGCGTGTTAATTGAGCGTAAAAATATGGTATCCATTCCTCCATTTCTGTTGCATTTATACATACGCTGAAAGTAATTTCTTTATTCTGAAAAATTACATTGATGGGACCACAAATATTTTGCCCTTAACCCATTTTGCTGTGTAATTAATAAAGATAATATTCGAGATTATGTAATGCACTAAGACACTTTTGAACATATTTATGTATGTGAAATCCCTTGATGTATCACTAGAAATTAATTGAAATCAATAAATTAATCAATTTTTTAATATTTCTTGCTGGTTCTGGAAAAAGGACATACAAAAATGTACATAAATGTGTACATTTGTTGAAACATGGTGCATGTGTGCTGCATAATAATGGGCCTGCTTTAATTCCTTTATTTGCCATGTGTTTTTAATAACAAATTGTATTTTTTCATTATTTAAGAAATTTTAATAATTAAGGGCTGCATCGCGTACATACTGCTGTTAACAATTTTATTTAAATAAAATCAAATACCAAAGTTATTCCACAAAGTCCACATAGGGTTCCTGCTAGCAGAAGTACCATGGATCATGGGTAGTATAGCGGATCTAGATTAATATAGCTGCAAATAACCAAGATCATTTCTTCTGCGTGACTAATATGACATATTTAGGTAATACATTTTTACTTTTTAGTTTTTTCCATATTAGTAAAATAACCATAAATCTTTTTTGCTGTTACTGCATTGTTTATATTCTATTCTCATCTTCCGTAATTATAACGTTAACCTATTTGTACTGTTTTTAAAAAAAAGAATTGTGTCTTCTATTCACTGACACTGCATCTCATTCTGAGAAATCCTGTCTGTCATTGTGCAGTAATAAACCACCATTTTCCCTCTGCGGAACAGTGAAGGTTCATGGTCTTCTCGTCATTGTACCTTAAAAGCTGACGCATTTGTTTTGCGTTGCCTATTTACAAGGGGTAAACAAAGAAATGGAAATAAACAACTTAAATCCGTCCTGGAATACTGTCATTCAAGTTTCAAGCTTTCTGGTGAATATTTGGACAATTATTCAAAAAGTAAAGGCTCTATGTCTTCGAAAAATGAAGGATGTGGAATTTTACTCTTGATTTTTACTCTTTTACTTGATTTAGTCATGGTGAAGTGTAATAATTGGACCCAATGCCACTAGATTACCGAGACACAAGATGGCTTCACCTCGAGCTGCCAGCCATGGGTCGTTAGCCCATTAAACCTTGTTAGGCCTCTTTCTGCTCTTGTTTTTGTAGTTCCAGTAACCGGCGGTAAGGGCGCTGGTGTGACGCTGAGGTTGTTTGGGCTTCCCTCTCCACCATTGCATAGCGCTGTTTGGCCAGGATCAGCTTCTTGCTGATGAAGAGACTTGTATGCTCTTCTCCATCGAACTCCTGGTACCAACCTCAAAACTGGATGGATGACACCACCATCTACCTGCTACACAGGTCACTCTCCCACCAAAACAGGTCTGACAGCACTGTGAGGATCATATTTTTGATTTTTCCAGTGCCTGCTAAGCTGTGGACTATGGAGGTGGACGCCCCTATCATGGACAATGTCTCCTACCCTCTAAATGGCACTCTGGCCAGGCAAAGGAGCACATTTAGTAATAGACTAATTGTGCCAGAGGGCAAGAAGGATCGCTTCCGGCGCAATTAGACTTTGCAGTGCCTCCCCCGACAAGCAGAATATCATGGCCCTGAGTCAGCTGGCAGGGTGCTGAGGCCCTTGGATATAATTTACTTTACTTGTTACTTATTATCGTGCATCACCGGATCACTTTGACAACTACTTGTTCTACTGTAAATTTAGTTTTATTCACATACATATTTATAGTTAATATTGAATTAAGTATGTTCGGTTTTTTAAATTATATTTTATTTCTTTGTATATGTATATTTGTATAGTGTATAATTCGCAGTGCTGCTATAAAGGTGCAATTTCCCCCTGTGGATCAATAAAGTACTACTACTGCTATTACCTAAATTGGAGAATTGTGTTTTAAAATGAATCACAAAACCATGACTGTCTAATGTATCCACGTAAATTTAAATCATAAGTTTTTCATCTTCATTACATATCAATGCAACTTCATGAACTAAAGTAAAAAGCCACATGGTCGGAATGTTGCAAACGCATTAACTGGATTATACTTTAAAAAAAGAGTAGGTTAGCCTACTGTGCTAAATGCCAGGCCTGAAACTCATGGGAACGATTCTCTACGTGCTCCAAATGATGAGATGACTTTCCGTTTCAACTAAGCTCTGCAATTTGTACAGATGAGCACTGGAAATGTATTTCCCCTACCTGGATTATCTCTTTGAATTAATCAAGTGTTCTCATTGTTAAATCTCCTATAGAGGGCGCAGGGGGCAAATTAAGGTTTGCTTCAGCTGAATCAAGTTTAGACACGGAGAATAAGTTTATCATGCAGCCAGACCTATCCTGGAGGTTGCAATGAGTTTGTTTCATTAAAAAATAAATAAGATTTAAACCAGGTGTAAACCCTAGGTAAACTATTCATGCTAGTTTGTTGTATATGTTATCCAAAATAATATGTTCTTGGAGAATGTTTGGGAATTTACTAAGTATTAATGCCAGCACATTTAAATGTTTCAGAAATGAACATTCCCTTAAAAGGGAGGTATGTTGAGGTAAATAAATGGGATTTATACAAGCTTTAGTATTCTTGTTCAAATATATATTTATTGGCAGTGACACAAGAAAACAGAGAAGAAAGTGTGATTAATTAAGATACTAAATAAGGTATGGTTTATTTTGTAATCCACTCTAATCCTCCTGTAAACTGGTACATCTGTTAATAAACTTAATCTGTTAAAAAATTAATTATTTAGTTCCTATTCATATATCCGCACAAATAGTCTGATGTGGCTTCCAGATTGTTTTAATAGGCTTTTTAAAAATAGTATATAGGCTTTTGATACAAAGGTGTAAACTTCAGGATTTGTCTTAAAAACGAAATCTTTAAACCTCCTTTAACGCTCCATACATAGATTGCCCCTAATGATTGCTTTCCATTTTGGTGCCTGTAAAGCTATTGGAAAACAGCACAAACATTAATCAATATTATCAAAGTCTGGCAGGCATTTAGTCGAAAATTATAGCTATCGGGCCTGCCCCATTAACTAAAAGTATTGCTGAAGCTGAGAATCGACATAGCAGAACAGACAGAAAGAAATGGGTACTTCCAATCAAAAAACATGTATACAACACAAGCAAATGCCAAATATATCAACAAAAATATTTATACATAATTGCTATAATATATAACTAACAGTTTTCAGTGTGACTTTAAATGTACAGACATCCCTCATATTGTGACAGGTAGAGGGATAGTAATTAGACACATGATCAAATTGACACAAATTAGTCACTGGTTTTATACCTTCCGTTCAATGCTCACCCTCATGATCATACATTGTCCATATACTTGATTCACATATATTTTTAACACAGTTTTTGTCTGACACGCACCTCTCAAATTGGGTGTGTAACAGCATCAACCAGGATCGCTGTGAGTGTATATAACTAATGAAACACATAGAGTGCTACAATTGACTCTATATTATTATTTACCTAAATTAAAAATTCAAATAATATACGTTTAAAATATTCCACTTGTAAAATTTGTGGTGGATCATTTGAATATATATA
>JAOVYW010001291.1:0-16453 GCA_025775045.1 Hiodon tergisus | reverse complement strand
AACTACAATAACAAACTAAACAAAATACCGATCAAATTAAATTTAAACAAAGACGAAATGTCGGCATCCACTTCGCCGGAGTCGACTCTTTCTTCCGCCTTTTCTTCTGCCGCTTTGACCCCCGTTCTCTCGCCCGGCTCCTCTACCAACTCCAGCACCTACTGAGGGATCACAGGTCATTAAATACTATTTGTAATTAGCCTGATCCTCAGCCGGTGCTGATGGGCGTGGGAAATCAGAATATTTACAGTTAATTCAGTTAATGTTTTAATGAGGATAAGGTTATATAACCATATTAGAAATATCAATAAATAAATATTAACCTGCATACCTGTGCAATAAACGTTTAGGAGGGCACATGAAGCTATATTTTATGCTTCCTATTTATTTTATTCCTCTGAGTTGTTGTTGGTCAGAGGAGGGTCCCTTTGCACCCTCTTAAATTAGAAAAGCTCCTTTACTGTACCCTGTACATTTGGACTGGGTTAATGCTGTAAGTTGGCAGAATAAATATTTAAATTAACTCAGAGAACCAGGATAGAACCAAATATAAAATAATTAGTTAATTAAACAACGGGACAGATCACGCATGGGGGAAACTGGCGGAGAAAGAAATTTGAAAAGGAGGCAGAGGAACAAGTCAGAGGGATAATTTGGCCTCGGTGGTCACACGTGGGTGGACTATTGGCCCGAACAAAGGAAAATGTTGTATTCACTTGGGACGTCTGCATATGTATGGTTAACAGGTTTAGATAGGGGCAGATAACATGCAGAGAGTTAATTTAAGTCAGAGTCAGAGTTGAACATTTAGTACATTTTTTTCAGAAGAGCATATTTAGGTATGCTTAATGCTGCTTCCACATGGTTCCACATGATGTGCTGACTGAAGTGACTGCCGGTCCCTGGCCGGGGCCATTGAACTCCCAGGACCTTTCACTCCAGCTCTGACAGCTCTGTAACATGGATTATATATCCCTTCTCCTTTTCATGTTACCTGTCCAATCTCAGCGTATATATCAGAATTCTCCCTCTCTTTCCCCCCCACCTTTCTAAGCCTTAAAAGCCATCACATTCCTTCCTAATCCTTTACCTTCACCTTATGACCATCTCATCTCTCTATGGAGTCTGATGTTATTTTCCTATTATCTTTGGGGGGGAAAAAATCTGAGGAACACTCTTGGCTCGTCCCCTTTTTTCCACACTCTCTTCTGAATTGGTTTCTATATGATCTAGATTATACAAATACACACACACAAATCATATAGTTCATTTGTTAAACTTTCAATAAAGCTAATGCTTCACGGCACTTTTATAGGTTAAAAAAAAGGACAATTTAGAAAATATTGTGCTACACAAAAGATGCAGACTTTAACAGTCAGTGGTTTAACAGTAGTTTATAATAGCAATACAGTGCAGTTTGTTAAACAGTTAGAAAACTGA
This sequence comes from Hiodon tergisus, assembly GCA_025775045.1. Classification (NCBI taxonomy): domain Eukaryota; kingdom Metazoa; phylum Chordata; class Actinopteri; order Hiodontiformes; family Hiodontidae; genus Hiodon; species Hiodon tergisus. Next base: position 15,013 of record JAOVYW010001291.1, on the reverse strand, counting down.
ACAAAGGCAAACCAATTACACGAAACAGAAAAGATAATGATGGTGTCACTCTTCTTTGTATCTCATCAGATGAACTTCATTCTCTTCATCTGCATCATCCGGATACTTCGAGAGAAGATTAACTGTCCAGACATAGGAAGGAATGAGTCTAACCAGTATTCGTGAGTTTATCATCTGAACTTTCCATTTCCCATACTTATCGTCCTGCATTAATTCTGTCTTTCGTGTTTGTGTAACATTGACAGCAGCAGATCTTAAATAGAGCTCCCATGACCTTTGAGGAGAATGAATTAGTTTTTGAAAACAATTTTAAAATCAAATGATTTTTTCTAGTATAGATGGTTTAAACCAATATAAATATATTTTCTTCTTTTTCTGTACAGGAGGTTGGCAAAATCAACCCTGCTGTTGATTCCTCTCTTTGGGATAAACTATATAATATTTGCCTTCATCCCTGACCACATAAATACGGAGATGAGGATGGTGTTTGACCTTATCCTGGGGTCATTTCAGGTACGTTTAGCGCATCAAGAGGTGCCTACGTGGAAAAGGATAGCATTAAAATTGCTTTCCTCTGAGAACAGAAAAGAAAAGATGTCCACAATTTCCAAATGGCAAACGGCGTCTTTGAGTGGTTGTTGCACTGTAGCAGTTCAGTATAGGTCCTTGTCATTTCTGCACCACTGAAATCATTTTCAAACTATTTTTTTTTTCTGGTGCATTAAAGTAAAAAATGGAATGGCAATGAGGCCAAAATCTATAATCATACAATAACCACACATTTTATATACGTAAAAATGTGATAGTTAACCTTTTGTAATTATATCAAGCTTTTAGAGGAATTTAGAGGAATGATAACATATGGCTGGGAATGGTATTTCTACTTCATCGTTGTGATTCGCCGATTAAGTTATCAATATAACTACGGTCACAGAGTTTTAGCCTTTCCTAAAGTAGTGCATTTTTAAATTATGGTCTGTGTGCTCTGAGTTCTCAATTCCATTGGGACAGGAGAAAACTTTTCCTCACAAGCCAAGACAAAGTCTCTTAGGATTTAATTAAGTATGCTGAGCTCTACTGTGTTATATACAGTGGTTAAGTTCAAAAGCTTCCTCGAGCATGTCACTGTTAAAGTGAGTCACGAAACACGCGCAAACATTAATGTATTTGGTCACTTGATCATTTAAACTTTTGTTATCAAAGGGGTGATGGCGGCATACAGAAATTGTTTTATAATCATTTAAACATTTTGAGCATTCCTTTTCAGCATTAAATACGTGTTTTTTGACGTGCAGTTCAAAAATCCCGTGGGGTTTTGTCCCATTTCTCATGGCTGCGTGTGCAATATAATCCCCTCATGACATCTGTTCCTTGGGAATAAAGTACTAAGCCATTTTTAACCCTTACTTGAAATTTTGAATGTGTTTTTTTTTGTTTTAGAGACTGTAGGTCCTAGGTCCCATCGATGAAACAACATGGTTTCAGTGTCAGCTGACTGTTTTTTGCTAATTGAAACAAAAAAAAACAGTACTGCAACGCATATTTTTCAAGCTATTTTTTAAGCGAAGTTGTGATTAATTCTGACAATATTGATTGTTGGAAGGCTACAGGATGATTAATATTATCAGAAAACAACATTCACTCCCAGAAGTGCTCCTGAAAGTCTTTAACCATATATTACTAATTGTGAAACTTTGAATAATTGCCCTTGGTCTGTCCAAAGCCCAAAGTAATCCTATCAGCTGCTGGCAGATGACCACATTATGGGTGTTTCTCTTTCAAATACCTTGGCTGCCTACCAGGTGCATCTGTTCTTTAATTTATCTCCTGTTTAACTTCTAATGCTATTTCTGTACACCACGTGGTATGGGGGAAGGGAGGCGAAGCGTCCTGACTTCATGACAGCATTAGTCTTGATTAATATTGGTTTAAGTTTAGGACACCGCAGTTTCCCTTGAGAAAATTCCTTACTCACCATGCAAGCCTTTTAAAAAAACATGGCCATCTACATTGAAAAATGTCAGACGATCCTACCTGGTTTTTTCCAGCTCTGTTGGTCCGGTTGCAGGGTTGCCAGGTCTTGTCTCACTAACGTGACTCCGGGCTGTGCGTTCCCTTGTGCCGAGGCGATGCATTTGAGGGACGTCCTTGGATACGGGCTGGCAGGAATCTGCAGTAAATGTTTGAAAGGGACACTTGCTGCAGGTGCCAACCTAATTACTAACAGTGAGCTCCTTCGATCACCATGTCTCAAGAGATTTGTCACTGCATTAATATTTATCATTCAAAGTCTCTAATCAATATTTATATGCCTTTGAACTGTTTACCTTTCACACACACCTGTGCATGTTTAAAAGGGTAAGTAGTTCAAATGCAGGTAATATAATATCACTAACATATGGCTCACCACACATAAGATACATCAGATGGTGATTAAAAAATGAAGCTGTCGTTGATTGGTGACTATGTTTGCTAGTCTATTATCGTGTGTGGAAGGTCTGTGTTACACATATGGTTTTAAAATCTGGTAACCAATGCCAAATAATGAATTAACTAATATTTTTGATCGACTGACAACCTCAATACAAACCCGTGTTTTAAAGTGTGAATGTGACCTCGTTATCAAGCTATGCATAGCCATCATTGACTTCTCTGAAGGGGAATAGACTGGGAGTGAGAGTAATATCTGTTGCAGTTATAGGAAAAGAACCCACTGTTCTAAAAAACAGTGTCTATAGCTCAAACACAATCCAAATTTGTCTTGGCTAAACATGTGTTGATAACAAAGATCGCATAGAGAAGACCATACAGAAGTAACACACTGAATGAGATGCCGCTCTCCGAGAGTAGGTTGGACATATAGCTAAAGTAATACTTTTTCTTACCAAAAATGATGAATGCTTACAGGTTTTTGATATATGTGGTCAATGTATTGCCTGGAGGTGTATAAAGTATTATTTACGTGCATCCGTTTTGTAGTTTTGGTTTTTCCTCACTTTTTGTGATGTGGGTTGTCGCTCGCAATCTTCGGATTTGGTCGAGCAGTAACAGTCGGTTCCTGGTCTCCACCCATACGCTACAGGCGGTTTTTTGATTGGCGAAAAGGGGCTTTGCAGTCCCTGTGTTTTATTCCTGGGAGACTTTTCTTGGATATCTGTGATTAATGCACAACTTTTCCCAACGTGAGTAATATATTGTTTAAAATATAAGATTCTATGGGAGTAAAAACATGATGTAACAGATGTAAAGAATAAGTGAGACCGAAGGTGGACTTAAATCTCCAGATACCACACAGAAAACATTGTAAGTTAATTAATCATTCTGGCAGATTTAGTCAGATTTAGTGGCTTTGTGAAAGTACTATGAAGGGTGTAGTTATTTTATATAGAATATATGTATTTTTATGTATTTTTCAATTATTTGTTTTTTATCTTGATGTGGATATCCAATATAATTTTTTTAATTTTTAATTATCGTATTGTCAATCCATTTGAAAATGTAATTCTTATTTGATTAAATTGCAGCTATCCACTATCCTTTTGTTATGCATTAACAAAACAAGGGGCCAAAAGTGTTTATTTTATTCTTGCAGTGTAAGCATCAGATTTTGCCTTATAAAGAAAGAAATCAGACAAATGCTGCAGTTTAAGGTCAGCCATAACCTCTAGGCACAGAGTGTCTGATTGAGCCAATTGTCTCTTCTCTTTTCTCCAGGGCTTTGGAGTAGCTGTCTTATACTGTTTCCTAAATGGAGAGGTAAAATTTCTGCATTTATTTTTCACTCATTGTAAACTGTCACACACATAAACAGAATATGCTATAATGTGACAAAACAAGACTGACACGTTTCCAAGTATGAGTTTCTGTATTAGACTGTATTGTGGAAACCATGCCATTATACAGTCTGTTATTTCCCACTCCCTCTTCAATCATTAAAGTTTCCTATCTTAGATCCTCTTTGTGGGCTCTGGTTCCCTCTCTGGTCACCAAAGAAGACCACTAGCCACAGGCACTTTCCGCTTGTCATTTGTCACAGAAAAGATCAGACCCCGCCTGGGCCACTGTTGATTCGCCCACCCTGAGCTCCTTGTTACCTCGGTCTTGCAAAAAAAAAACAAAAAAAATCTCCCGCTAGGCAATGACTGTCTTTTTCATTGGTGGGTGACGGTACTAATTAGGGGATGATGTGTATGACAGCGTTAATGGTTTGTGCTTTGTCTGGCAGACTCTATTTCAGCTAATTGAGTTTACCGCTCCATGATGCCCATGTGTTTAAGTTAAAGATTGCACGGCAGGTCAGAGAAAGACACTGGCTGTCAAAAAGAGATATTTGCATAAACGGTTAATGTTAAATTGCATAATTACGATAATTATGATTCTCTTGCTGAAGCACTGTGGAAAAAACACAACATTTAAGATTTAAGTATATTATAAATATTATACATTCATTCGGAGTAGTACTTTTATAACTGGCAAGGGGATGATTTGAAGACTTACTCATTGAGTTGCCTGTTGCAGGCTTCTTAAAATGTTTACACTTTTGGCCCACCCGAAGACATAACAGTATCCCCCCGGGGACACTTTCCACTTTCTGATGATTACAGTTCCTTTACCACTACCTCAGAGCTGCCATGGCTGCTGTGCCACACAGCTGTCGGTGTTAATACTTTTTCCCGGGCCGTGTCTCAGGTGCAGGCCGAGGTCAAGCGCAAGTGGAGGAGGTGGCACCTGGAGAGGTTCCTGGGTGCCGACATGAAGTACCAGCAGCCCTCGATGGGCAGCAACGGCAACAACTTCAGCACGCAGATCACCATGCTGACCAAGTGTAGCCCCACCACACGCCGGGCTTCCGCCTGCCTGGAGGACTCCTCCGCGCTCTAGTCTCCGCGGAGGCCACTTCCATGGGAGTTCATCAGGTTTCTGGGGTGGACATTTCATGCCATGTTCGAGAAAGCAGCGGGGCGGCTGTTTAAAAAAATGTCATTGTCAGCCTTCAACGACTTCACCGTGGACTTGAAGCGACTGCTCCGTACTTCTAAGTGTGTAAGTTGTGACCTGCCCCAAGAATGAAGAAAACTAAATCGCATACCGAAATACATCAACTAGGTCTTTCTTACTTCCAGTGTAAGCTAAAATGTGTTACTAAGTTTAGACATCAGTTTTACAAATCACCCTCAGATTTAGGAATTAAGGACAAATGTGTTACACTCACTTGACCATGGAGTCTGTCACGTCTCAATTTGCTGGGAAACCAAATGATTAATTATGAATAATTTATTTAGAAAATACATTTAAGGAGGTATAAATATTCAATAGCTTCCGTAAGCACTTAATTTTTGTTTACAAAATTTTACCCAATATATATATTTCCCACTTAATGAACAGTATGCCTTGGATTAATGTATTTACCCCCACTTGACATGATTTTACTATATATATATAACTATGACCATAGCAACTAGATGGTAACAGGAGCAGATTTTCTCAAATGTTTGCAGGGTTTAAAAATGACACTGCTACTCTAATTTTACATTGTAAATTTATTTGCTAAACTTTTTAATGTTATAAGTAATACATAAATACATATACACACACATTTTTCTGCATTTAACATTTAATAAAATCACTTGGAATGAAGAATAAAAAAAAGAGAGGTAACTTGAGATCTAACATTACAGTTATTAAAATGGTTAACGGTGTAAAAGTCTTGGCGTCCCTAATGTGTACATTTACTTTGCAAGGATATTTACATTGCTTAATTGCGACTTGGTTTACATGCTTTTTTTTTTTGTAAACATATCTCACATGTGTAGTGGCTGTTGCATTACGCTACGAGAACAGTAGGTTCTTGCAATGAGTAACTACCTCTCAAATCTATTAAATCTGGATGGGTGAAAAGTACAAAAAAGGAAATCATACGAATTTCTGTATATTTAGCTAACAATCAATGTTATCTAAGACGGTAGTACAGAACAACTTGTGTGAATGTAACATGTAAATGATTTGAAGGTGTACATTTATTTATGTCTATATTTAAAAACAATTGAAACACGTATGGATGACATTGCAAACCTTCCGAGGCTGTCTTCAGTGCCATTAGATTTTGGTTGGAACACAAATGCCCTTCGCTGCACTATGTGTTTTGCTGTTAGGTCTGTAATTTATTTTTGTTCTCCTGGTGTCATATTCATTGGTCTTCCTCAGAGGCAAAGGCAGGCATTTGTGAGGACTCTTTATTCACAAAGCATGCACAGGACACCAAATTGTGCGGCAACATCTACAAACGGACTTGATTTTGTTTCTATGGATTTTTTTGTGGATTTTTTTGTGGATTTTTTTTTGCTTTTAAGCAGAAATGACAGGACAGGTCAGACTGATGTTTATGGAAAGGCGGCCGTCGAATTGAGTGTTCGATGCTAACGATGTCGAAAAACAAATCACTCACCTTGTAAAACAAACAAACCATTAAATGCAATACAATATACCCAAAGGGATATTTCTGTAAGTTTCTGTAAGATAATTACATTGGTCGAGACATATTGTCATTTAGTTACATTAGCTGAAATGTGGACCATTAAGCAAAACAAATATAGCCACTTTTAATGTCTGGTGAGAAATGATTGTCGTGTAACATTAAAGTTGTATTTGAAACCTTTTAATGTTTTAATGTTGATAAAAAATACTTGAAGGCCTCAGATCACTGTCCCCTTCCGAGATAATTGTCTGACTTTCAGTGTAAATGCAAATGTGAAGTACCTCTCATTGTGATAAAGAATGTATTGGGTTTTTTTTTGTTGTTGTTTTTTTTTAAATACTCAGACAGAATACATTATGCTGTACAGTTTCACACTGCGTTTATTCACTGTAATTTATGTTTTTTGGTCTTTCTGGAAAGTTATGTTCATAATGTATGATGTAACATATGAGGAGAAAAACAACTCCTCCGCTAGTTTGCGTTCTTGCTCAACATAATGTTTGTCTAGTATTATTGTTTTATGTACTGGCGTTTTTAAAGCTCACCATTAGTTGTTTTGGAACTGGATGCTATTAAATATCTCAATTTGTACGCTAGGTAAAACAAACGACCATACGTTGGATTTAGTACAGGACTGTTGTGTATGGACACTCTCTCTGTTTCCGAGCATATATTGAGCATTCTAGACACAGTAATCCGCGCTAAGTTCTAGTTTGTCATCAGTTGTTTTTTTTTGTTGTAAATACATTATGTAAATATTTTGCACTATTGGAATGCAAGCTGTGTTTTACATTCTAGTTAGCACACAATGTTTACCATTGAATCCAGTGCAATCAAAATATTTGAACAATCAAGTTACAGTAGGCTGTCTGATTATATATTTCTAACCAACTGAAATAAATGTTCTAAATATTTGGATGACCTATTGACTTGCTCATTGATAAACTACCGTGAAAACATGCTTTTACTGTGAAGATCGGAGGTTCCATCTAATGGATACCAAACAATATTCCCTTCATCAAATGGAATGCGTTTCTTCCTACAAAACCCATTATACTCATTATTTTGCCGTCCTAACTAATTATTCTCGCTGATTATTGAAATCAAGCATTCTTAGCTCTCTGAGATCTGTCTCAAGAGGAGTTTGACATTTTTCCAAGAATATCTCCACCAGTTGAACACATGGTTTGACCAAATTAATATTTTTTGTGGTTGAAATAACAAGCTACATGTACCTTAAGTCGTATAGAAAGGTGTTTAAAGTTTTCTTTAAAGTAGCATCTGTTTTACATTTTGTAAATGTTATTGTTGTGATGTCTTTGTAATTTAAGGTTTACACCTTGCCATACTTAGAGATTGTTTAAATTGTAGAAATTGTTGTTTATAACAAGAAATATCACATATAGCACTTACCAATACAGTTTTTGAGCGTTTAGTTATTACGTAATAATGAAAAACTGCTTTTTAAAAGTAACCTCTCAGAAATTTAGGAATATCATATTTTTTAAAAATTCCTTTAAAATACTTTTCAAGAATTTAATGCACTTCCCTTTATAAATATTAACTTTTTTCATGATTACCAATCGACTGCAAGTATGATCTTATATGCATTTTCTGAAAGAATGTATTTAACCAAACTAGTGTTCATTTTGACTTAACAACAGGCAATCTCAGCAGGTCATTACAGAAATGTGTAAGACGTTTCCACTTGAGTTAACTCTGAGTTTATTTTTCTCTGGAAGAGATATATTAACTCCCATCTGCAATATTGTTTGTGAGCACGAAATTTAAAACTTGAGCAATAATGAGATCCTTGCTTTTGTTTACTTGTCTTTAAAAAAACTAAAAAAACAATCCCATCTGCTATTTATTTGAGAAACAATCCTTAATTTTCACTTCATTATTCTTAAGATTAATCATCCTTTGGCAAGACATTATGTTGCTATTCATTTCAGTCTTCTTTTAGCCCAATAAATTGCTTTTTGCATAATTTTGTAAGATATAAAATGCATGTTTTTAAAGGAAAGTGGAACAAGCTTTGTGTAGGTTTTTAGTTCAAGAAGGCATACACCTATTAAGTATACTTCCCATTCCATAAAATAGACTGTGCCGTCAGTGACAGCACGTGTTCAGACTATGTAATTTCCAGCAGATAGGCAGGTACCTAGGGAGTATATTGTATGGGCACGACAAATGAGTTTGAATTGGGCATTGGTAGTTGGTGACAGACACGTGAGTATCTCGGAAACAGCAACACACGGCAGTGTCCCAAGTGTCCAGCACCCAAAATACGGCCAACCAATGGTGGTCTTGTGGTCGGAAACAGTTTTTTGTTATATAACGAAGAGACATAGTAAATCAAAGGTGGTGAAACTGGCATATCGGAAATGCAAAATTCGCTGTACCTTGTCACAGATGGTATAGTAACCAACAACCAAACAGAGTTTCACTCCTATTGGCCAATAATAGGAAATGAGGTTGCAGGGGGCTATGTAATGCAGACACTGGACAATGGGAGAGTGGAATAATGTTGCTTAGCCTAATGAATCGCAGTACCTGTGGTTTCACACAGATGGGAGGACCAGGACATGCGGAAAATCGCAGAGTCCACGGATCCAACAATCCAGGCTGGTGGCAGCAGGAGGTGTGTGGTGTGTTTTCGTGGCCCCTGATATGAGTGGGGCAAAGTTTGAATACCACAGGATACCTGAACCCTACTGGTTAGGTGCATCCCTTCGCGCTAGCAGTGTATCTGGCTGTGAATGGGTTCTTCCAGCAGGATGATGCTCCATGACAAAAGGCTAGGATTGTCCATGAGTGGTTTTGGAATCACGACATTGAATTCAAACGCTGCAGCCTCTGCGGTAAGATTTGTTGAAGTTACATTACAGTAATATATTCAATATATTCATTCTGATCCAGAATTAACAGCTATGTATGGGATAATATGTGTTAGTAAGAGCACATGCTGTAATAGAGATGTTTAATCAAGAATATTTGGGTGCCTTATCTTACATCCTACATGGCTGGTTTTAATCATTATAATCTGCTTGTGCATTGGAGCAAATACAATTTTTCTCTCCCCACTGGGTTTAAAAGGCCAGCGGAGAATCATTGGTGTAAAAAAAACAACATAAAAAGAACCACCAGCTTGTCGCTCTTAGCAGGAATATTCCCTGAACCCTGAAAAGAAGGCAGCTGAACCAGGACGGGAAATGACCAGAATCACAGAGTCGCTTGTCAACAAACGGGGAACAGCAGACCCGACAGCGCGTCCCGTCTTCGGGTGACCTTTGAATGTGAGAAGGAAGTGAAAACAGCACTCAGGCTGCTATAGTCAGCTATTTATGGGACTATTTATGGGACTATAAACCGGGGAGGATGAATTATAGATACTAGACAGCTGTGCTTTTTTTTTTTTTTTTTACATCAAACAATTCACCGGTGTCACGTTTGGGTTAGCTGTTAATGCACGATAAAGAAATGTGTAGTCATAGAATGTGCATTCACAACAACTCAAAAATTGTTAATACCTCAAGCTCTGAATATAGCCACATGTCATTAGGAGGGGGAAAATACACTAAGAAATACACTAAAGAATCTCAAATCCTTAAAATGTATGTCCCACATGTCTGTGCTATAAAATGTGTCATGTAATATTTATGCCAGTGTGAAATCTCACTATGTTTAGAAAGCATACCCATGACATAGAAAGTATAGAGTATTAATTAGTAGGGTTGTTCTACACAATAACTGCTGTACTCAACCTCAGATTGTAATGTTACAAGTAGATAAAACAAGGAATTGAGCCTGCTGAAAACGCATTGTCGTATTGTAGTTCCCTTTCCGAAGTACTCTGAGAATTTAGACCAAATCTCGCAAGGGCGCACCAGAAGCTGAGCGTCATAAACCACGTCAAGTAAGGAGACCATCTTTTTCTTTTACTCCAGATTAAACAGAGCTGACCTACGGTGATTTGAGTAACCGCATTCTCCCAATTTTGCCTTGATTATGGTTGTGATCCCAAATCTTCAATCTCAATTTGACTGTGACGTGGTGTGTGCCGACTGTAACATTAGGTGAGACGGCCGTAATTCATGGGTTTGCTGCCCGAGGGAACCATTCTTCGCCATCTGGCCCCCTGCTTCGTTGGGACACCCCACATGAATAGAGGTGCTTTCAGGGCAACGAACAGTTGATACCTACGACGTTCTGGTTGGCGCATGGCAAGGTTCTCTAGAGAACACCCTAGGGGGGCACGACAGATGAGGCCGTTCTGGCAAAGGTCCTAAGGGAAGTAACTCTACCCTCCACCTCCTGCACCTCCTCTTCGCTCTCTCCTTCTCCTCCGCCAAGACAGAGGAAGCATAGGAAGCACAGATCTTCATCTTTGGCGATGACCGGTGGGACAGGACGTGTGAAATGTTTAACAGGCTGGAGGCCTCTATCAACAGGCTTGAATGAGCCTTGTGCCTCCAGCCGCTAAGGTGTCAGCTGTTTCACGGCGGGTCTCCTCAGTCTCCTCATTCTCCTTTTGTTGACAGCTGATCACACTCTCTCGCGTACTGCCTCGGAAGGGTTCGAGGGGCATGTGGATGGCCTCTCCAGAAGGGACGGAATCAGAGGCAGCCATGTGGTGTTTGCCTTCTCTGCGCTCATGTGAAGAGGTGCTGACACCCTAAGCATGACTTGGCCAGTGTTGGCGGGCAAGAGCTTCTCCAAAGGTAGGCAAGACGGGCAAGATGCTCAACAGGTCTCAATTTCTGAAGCCCACCCTCATTCAATAAAATTTTTTCCGGGAATTACAGTCTTCGTGGCAAGACCCAGCCACTGCCCCTGCAGTCTCACATTCTAATAACACGCTTAATGCGCTGCATGGCGAGGATTAGTTTGGCCATTCCAACTTCTTTTTTTTATGTCGAAAAGCTTGGACGAAACCTCCCTTCAAGCCTGTGCGCTTGACAGACATAAAAATTTGATCTTTCAAGACAGCCTTTGGTAGCAATCACTTCCACCAAGTGTGTAAGTGAATCACAGGCCCTATCAGTGTCCAGAGCTTGCATGCTCTTCTCACATGGACGGTCCAGAGCTACCCAGTGGCCAAACCTCTGCCTAAGACAGTTCTTTTTATGTTGCATATCCTGGACCCTAATATAATATTGACTAAGTACTTTGTCAGGATTGGCATCTTTCCATGCCAATTCTTACAAAGTACTTAGTCAATATTATATTAGGGTCCAGGATATGCACATGACCTGTAATGCACTAACAAGATCACAATCATACGGCTGGATAAACGGACAGCTTAAGGTACATGAAGTTATAATCCTAAATACTCAAAACTATTAAAAATACATTGCAAGATTTGATCCAGGCCATGCCAAAAGCAGTGAAGTTACCACTTCTCTAAAAGAGCCAGGACTCCTAGTGAGGCTTTCGGGATTCCCATAATATTGAGTCTCATCGTTACGCATTAATACCATGCATGTGTAGCATTGCCAACGATGTATAGTGACACCTACATCATATTGCTGCTAAGCCAGAGATTCACACCTCTTCAAGGGATCGATCACTGCCTTCTCTGTAACCACCGGTCCTCTAATAGGCTGTTTAGGAACCCTACAAATAATAATTAAGAATATCTCCCCAGATATCAAAATTGTATATGTAATATCCCTGGTGTAATTTTTGTGAAGCAGATATGAAAGGTCAATTTTAAATACAAATTTTCAAAACTCAAGGTCGATGGCTATCTTCTCTGAGTTTTTAAACAACGGAAGCATAGCACTTCCTTCAAAATTTGATCAAGCGCATTGATTGTAGACAGGAATTTCAATTTAATTTCATCAGGACTGAAATATGTCAATCTGAACCATGCTAATCAGGTAGAGAGGAGGCGAATTCTGCAGCAATTCCACAGTCACTCACTCTGCTGAATGTGACTCCTTCATGCCCTTATCCTCCACTGCCAATCCGACCGTGATTAAATTTAACAAACTAGCTGTCATGTGTTCGTATCTTGCGTGCTTTGAGAGGCATATGTTTTTTTTAAATTACAGCCGTCGAGGTTTAATAAAATCGATACTTTTGACTTACATAGGCTGTATCGTGTATCATTAGGGAAATCTGAATCATTCTTGATGTTTCAATGTGATTTACATTTTTTTGCAGATATCAAATAAGCAAACATTTTCTTGATCGCCAAATGTATCCCTGTAAATTAGAGGCCAGCGCAAGTTAGTTGGATAAGTGCTATTTTTCCAGTGTTAATTTGCTATTGCAGATGTTAATTACTTGAAGTGCTATCTTTGCCAGTGTTGCTACTAGTGAATATTTAAAATATTTAAAATAGCCCTTTTGCCTATGTATCACAGGTTGCATCCTGAACGCAAGTGTTTTTCACCAAAATGAAGCTAGGGGCCAGAATTAAAGATGGAATCAATGTGTTAGAATTAGAAAGTTTGATTTGTCACTTAATTCAAGAATCACAAATCTCAGAACCACAAATCTCCATTATCTACAGAGTTGGATGGACTTTTTGTCATCATTGCACAGATGAAGGTCTAGCAATACATTTCCATTCACAACAGTTATTTTACCTAACTGAGTTATTGACCAGCAGGTGGCACACATTTTCTCATCACTGTGCACTCTTTCCCCCAGATGTTTACATATAATCTTTATATTTAATCTTTACTAACTATTTAGCCTTGTTGGTCTCCCACTTCAGCTAGCTCGATGGGCAAACAATGTGAACTATAGCTTCTAATGCCAAAAAACTATATCCGGACAGTGCTGATTTTTGTCGATTAAAGACGGCTGAGGGCAAACAGGGAGGCAAGTAAATGTCCTCCAGCTACTTTTAGACTTTTCCGCCAAGCTTCCTGGAGTTAGAAGTTTCATAAGCTGTGGTCTACTCCTTGGAGGCAAGAAGCAGGCAGAGGAACCAGTAACTCAATGGATCAAATAAGGGATTATGGTAAGCCCCATATCAAATTGGTGTGCTCAGCTGGAGATCTATTTAGAAAAAAGCAAGTACACTGACAGCAGGTTTGTTTTTTCTGTGTTATCCAATGACACTATCAAACAATTAAACTTTTCTTTCAGAATTATGTATGAGAGTGTGTCCAGTGAATGTGCCCATTCTCATGACCCATTCAACACTTAACAACAGTTATCAGCCAAAGCCATTTTATCAAAAAGCTAATTGTAAAGATATTTATGAAGCCAGTCAAGATCTGCAAATACATGATCGCTCCGTCATACCCAAGAGATTATTATTCCAAAACTGGTGAAGCATGCAGAATAAACTGGAGCCTTATTGCACATTTTAACATTAACATGCTAACATTTGTATGGAATGTTTATTTCCTCAAATTTAATACAATGCTTCTACAAGATCTGGACTTTGAGTATGAAATGCTAATTAACTGATACTTTAAAAATGCATTTATGAGAAATGGCATCTGTTTAATGATGGAAAGTGTCCTTTGGGGCAAGGCAAATCAGGTTATGGCTGCGTGGTTTCAGGCCACAAATTCTCCACGAAATGGAGGTCTGTGAAGGCACTGAATAGTAGATACAAGTCACATCTCAAACCAAACAACAGACAGGAAATTGCAAAAGCACAAACCTCTTCAACCCTGCAGCTCTGCGTTCCACTGACCCTCAAGGACCACAACTCTCTCACGTTAGAGGAGATGGAAGACACCTGTGACTCAGGTGAGACTCTCCTTGCAATTCTATGAGTTAGTTTTGGTGTCCTTACTTGAAATGCTTTGATGGCCTACTGCTAATCTTGAATTTTACTTCTGCGTCAAATATGGTGATGTTTAAAAATGTTTGTCTAATCATAGTACTTTAGTCAATATTTTAATGTAACTGTTGTATAACGTTTCATAACAAAATGTAGTACATTAGTGTATCAAATTTAGTGTATTTTTATTTTTTATTCATCTTATGTTCTGAATATATTAGGAAAAATTATATGTCAATAATACTTCTTGTGAATGAGGTGTCTAGGGAACTGTCAAAATGCAAGAAAATATAAAGAAAGGCCTCCTATGAGATATAAGCCTAATTTGTTATAATCAACTCTAGCAAAACCTTTCTAGAAAGCTCAATGATATTCAATGAGTAGTGTTAACTCGTAATGACGAGTCAGAAGTATTTTGAAATATCATTGTAGTCTATGTGCATAATCTTCTTGTATAATGTCGTTGGATATATTGATAAATGCCTTATTCTGCAATATTTTAGCTGCTTTACAAGATTAATAGGAGTATCTAAGAAAAGTTACCCTGTAGCCTGTAGCTTACAAAATACCAGGCAATGCTGACATACATTAATGATATATATACACACACAAATAATATGTGACAAAATAGGCCAAAACTGAAATACTGTGGATAAAAACTTAACATTCCCTTTAAAAATTGTATTTGGAATTTTGTAATATTCTCCCACCAATTTGGCATTTTATAATATTCTCCCACCAATTTGGCATTTTGTAATATTCCCCCACCAATTTGGCATTTT
>JAOVYW010001287.1:0-16457 GCA_025775045.1 Hiodon tergisus | reverse complement strand
TTTCTTCCTGCCAGCCTAGGGAGTTTTTCCTTGCCACTGTTGCCACTGGCATGCTTTTGGGGGGTCAGGCCTGGGACGTATTGTATTTTTCTGTATGTAAAGCGTCTTTGTGACGTGGAAACGTGAAAAGCGCTTTATAAAAATAAATTGATTGATTTTAATTGTGACCAATAGAGATTATTTCTGCATAGTAAAGCCCAGGCCCTTCGCTATAGTTCAAGTGCATGTGCATGGAGAGTCAGTCTCCCTTCTTTTTCTTCAGACATGGCGCCACGAATGCTCGGCCCAAAGAACCAGCTGATCAAGGTGATCAAGAACAACCGTACATTCCTGGACTGTCCCTTCTTTGGTTCGCCTCTGCCTGAACTGCGCTGGTGAGCACATTGAGGATTGGCTGGGTCTTGGGTGCCGTGGGGATTTGCAGCATGGTTTTAATGGCTCAGGCAACAAGAACTGATTACAGAAAATCATTGTGTGTGCGTGCGTGTGGTGTGCGTGCGTGTGGTGTGCGTGTGTGTTTATGCGTGTGCATTAGGTTTAAGAATGGGCAAGGCAGTGGTCTGGATGGCGGGCAATACAGAGTGTACATCAACGGCACCCTGGAGATCAAGCGTGCCCGGGTAGAGGACCAGGGAACCTATACCTGCGTTGCCAGCAACATCCTAGGCAAAGTGGAAAACCAGGTTCGACTCGAGGTCAAAGGTGAGTTTTGTTGAGAAGGGACCACTCTCAGGGGTCGTTATTTCCTGGCATTCCCTTGCACACATTTCGGTGCCAAAGCTATTATATGTTTTTATATTTGTAAATGGCAGGTCATTTAAATGTCCTAAAAATATAATTGGATAATAGTGCTTCCTTTTCAAACTGGATATGCCTTCATATATGGGTATGTTTCAGAGCCCACTCGGATTTTCCGTGCCCCAGAACATCTTTCTAAAACCAGAGGGAGCGTGGCCCGATTTGACTGCCGGGTAAAATATGACCTCACTCTTCCCATCACTGTCACCTGGACGAAGGATGACAAGCCCCTAACCCTTGGCTGGAGGTGAGGACCCAGACTTCCTACTTGAGAGAAGGTCATGCATATGCCATCAGAGTTGTTAGAGTTGCCACCTCTTTATTTATGCTGCTATTCTGGAAACACGGTGGTCATGGTCTAGGGATAGCGTACACTGTGGTCATAGTCCAGGGACTTTCTACACTGTGGTCATGGTCCCAGGGCTATGTACACTGTGACCATGGTCCAGGGAATGTGTTCACTGGGGTCATTGTCCAGGGAATGTGTACATTCTGGACTCTTTCCTTGATAATTGATTATTACCCCTGCTTGTCCTCTGGGGCACTGTATTTAAATAGCACACGGCCACCACAAGGAGATCCCTCCTCAGTTAACTGACTCTTTGGCAGACATTTTTGCTTCATTCTTCTTCGGTGCTTTTTGAGGTTCCCCAGTATCAATCACTCTCAACCAACCCACTCCCCCCGGTTAGGGTGAAGAAGGATGAAGACTCCTTGACCATCGGCAACATCCTTGAGGCGGATGAGGGGACCTACACCTGCACGGCCATGACAGAACTGGATGAGGACTCAGCTTCCGCCCATCTCACTGTCCATGGTATAGACGTGCATGTCTACGGTCTTAGGTATACACACGTACACGGACCTGCGTAGCATGCTCCTCAGTATACATGCAGACGCAATGGCTAAACTTCTCAGTATACACAGACACACACAAACACAGGCTCCTAAGCTCCCCAGTATACACACGTGTGCATGTGGCACACTCCTCGGTATACACGTGCACACACAAACACCTACACTTTTCTGTTACAATTTCTGGGTTTTTTGCTTCACATTATTAACCCTCACACAACTGGCCCAGTAACACTTAGGAATTCACATGTAATCTGACTTATTTATGCCTACTGACTACTGTAAGTTAGGTTTTGTGTTTAACAATTTTGTTCTCCATATTTCCCCTTTGTAACTGAGTAACTGTTCAGCTTGGCAATTAATGGTGTGTGGCTCTTAATGTTCCTGTGAAAGTTCTCTTCAAGTAATATTGCACCCTGAACGTCTTATATTATTGCATGGAAGGTTGTGTATTGTTTTATACTTTTAATAGCATTATTGTACCACTACTATTAATCTAATCTTATGTGTGATAGTAAATCGTTTTGTACTAAAAAAAGAGAGATCTTAGCAAAAAAATTAGCTCCATAATGCCCTACTAACGAATGAACTAACCATTGAAATTTAACCTCTGTCTCACAGGGTTTGATCCCCTGTCTCCCTCAAATCGTAGCACCGTGCTGGCAGGTAACACTCATGGTGTTTCAAAATTATTTATATGTATTGCACAGAATCTCAGAATTTGCAATTTGTGTTGAAATGAATTGAGTTTCAATAAGATCTCAATACATTTTAAAAATGCTTTCTTGACTGGTGTTCAGTAGGTGGTCCTACACCTGATTCAGTGTGATACATACTCTCTAGGAAATGGGCTAGAGGCTCTTGGCATTCACCCAATGTTTTCAGCATGTTTGACTTATCTGCACCACTACTTCTCTCCAGACCGCCCCAAACCCCCCATGGATCTTGAGTTATCCGACCCTTCAGAGAGAAGTGTAAGGCTCACCTGGATTCCTGGAGACGACAAAAACAGCCCAATCACAGGTAAAACAATCACCCCCCCAAACACTGTACCAAGATGTAAAGCCCCTCTCTCTAAACCTATGTGTAAAGCTGCTCCCGCTAAACCTAAATGTAAAGCTCCTCCCTCTACACCTATATGGAAAGCTCTTCCCTTTGCACTTACATGCAAAGCCCTTCCCTCTACACCTTTTTATCTCTCTTGTATATACACACAACAAAAACACCTAATTCACTTTAAGCCGAAAAATATTTTTCCGGTTAGAATAACAACCATCCATGACTCTCCTACTCTCCTTTCTCCTTCCCACAGAGTTCGTGGTCCAGTTTGAGGAGGACCGCTGGGAGCCGGGCAAGTGGCAGAATTTGTCCAGTTACCCTGGTGACCTAAATTCTGTCATCCTAGAGCTGTCGCCCTTCGTCAACTACCAATTCCGAGTCATCGCAATCAATGCAATCGGCTCAAGTCAGCCTAGCCACCCATCTCCACGCTACCAAACTAGTGGGGCTGGTGAGTGGGATGCCCAAGGGGGAGAGGATTGGGTAGTTTCAGAGTGCCTTCTTGCTAAATTTGCGATGCTTTGTGACTTGAATGCTTTTGATTCCCATTTTTTTAATTGTTGTATGCCTTGACAATGTTGCTCAAGAGATTTGCTCAGTTGGCATGGCGGCACCTTAGATAATCAAAGAGAAATAGGTTTAAGGGAACATGGAGGTGAGAGTATTGGACAAGCAGCGAAGTGCAGTTGTTTCAGCCAGTGCCATATGTTTCAGCACCTGACGCCATCCCGAGGGGCATCCGGGGAGCGGGCACCAAAAAAAACAACATGGAGATCACCTGGGAGGTAAAACATGCCTTCTAATTACAGGTTTTAGCTCGCTGGAACAATGGCGAGGGCCTTGGAATTAATAAGTGCATTGTAAGTTATTCAATTTAGATGATTTTACAATTTAGAATAAAATAGTGTGTTGGGTAAGAATAATTTTGTCCATAAATTTAAAAGTAGAGGGGAAACGCCCAATTTGCTGTGTGATGCCAGTTTAGGGGAATATCTTAATTTTGTAATATTAGTGCTATTCTGCACAAAATATTAGGCTGGGTTGCAACTATGAGACCTTCAGCTAAATTTTAAAATTCTCAGACTTCATAATCATGATCATAAATGTTGTTTATGCATAAATGGAGAGGGATTAGTGCTCACTGAATCTTGCTGATCTTGCTCTTGTGCTGGCCAAGCACATTTCTAATGGTTTAAATCAAGTAAACTAGAACTAGCCTACTAAGTTAGTAAAGGTGCTTGCCTGAGCGCAGACTGAGCCCCATTAAGCACAGCTAATTTTTTTTTTTTTGGTTGTATATGAAAGCATTTTCTCCATGTGATGCTGGAACATCTGTGTGCATGTGTCCGCAGCCCCTGCTGGATACTGAGCGGAATGGGCCCAACCTGCACTATGTGGTATTTTGGCGGGCAGTGGACTCACCTGAGTGGAGGAACGTCACCACCAAGTGGTTGAAGCATGTGGTAAACGACACTGACACTTTTACAGCCTACGAGATCAAAGTCAAGGCGGTAAACGACTTTGGGCCGGGCCCTGAGTCTAGCGTGGTCATTGGCTACTCCGGGGAGGATCGTGAGTTTCACTGTTTTGATCATTATTCAGCCTCCTTTCATAAATAAAATATTGGGTTTAAAGAGCCACAGTTCTTTTCTGATCATCCTCTGAGGGAAGCACACAACTCTTTGTTTTCCTAGGCCCCACTGCCCCACCCACCAACCTGCAGGTGTCTAAGATTGACAGCACCAAGGTGAACGTGCACTGGAGCCCTGTGGTTCCAAGCACCGTCAATGGCGCGATGAAGGAATACAGGGTAAGTCTGCCTTATTCCGTGCACTGCGGTGTCCGGAGCTGTAGCAAGGCATGATCCTCTTTCTGGCCAGAAGGGGTATGTTCAGTGGCAGTGTCACAGGGAGGGCGGGTCCTCTGCTCTTGCTGCAGGTGTACTACTGGAGGGAGAGCAGCCTGCTGAAGGGGCTGAGAGTGAACAAGGAGAAGAAGACCAAAGGGTTCTACAACACTTCTCCCCAGCCGTCTGGTATTCTGACAGAGCTAATCCCCTACAGCAACTACAAGATGTTCATGGTGGTGGCCAACAACCGTTACGAAGGCCCACCAAGCAACACGGTTGAGTTCCAGACCAAGGAGGGAGGTAGGTGCAGCTTCTGAATCTGGCTTCTAGTGTGATTGGCATTGATCCAGCCTGTAAACTCTTATATAACCTGTACAAACTGTTGGTGCAGCTTCATATAAAGGCTTAACTTGTGTAGTCACCACATTGCATACTATGTAAACACGGTGTAAATCACAGTCACACTGATGTTGTTCATAATTTTAAAAGAGTTAATTATCGCAAGGCCTCTACAGTGTACGCTGATATTTCTGTGCTAGTTGTCCCAGGGGGTCTCTCTCTGGGTGAGACAATCACTCAGGAATGCTCTGTGCAGGATTCTGGATTGGCCTGTGTCAAGAATTTAGTTGCTTGTTTACCATTTGGCAGTGATATAGGAAATCTGCCAAGTTCAGTCCTGCATGCATGATTGGGGTAAATGAAGGATAGTTTCACAAAATTTCCAATTTTATCCCATGTTTTATAATTTACATTGGACAGTGGCCCCATATTTCACTGCCATACTGAAGAATAGGTTGGATAATAAAATATTTGCCAAGTTGTAATCGAGGGGTTGAATTTGTACAGTGTGTTAATTTCATAGTAGGCTCTGTATACCATTGATGGCCATATCAAACTGCCCTGATGAACTGGTGGTCAGACCCAGGTAGGTGTATGTGGTTGTATGTTTGAGGGTGGTTTCTCCTAGTTCCCTGTGACCTGGTTATTTTCTGGAAAACTATGGCCCCGGTCTTGTCCAGATTGATTGTCAGTTTGACTCAAACTGACCTGCTCCCTCGCATATTCTCAAATTCAGATTCAGTGTGCTTTGTTAGCATGATGAGAAATGATAACTATGTGGAAACTGAGTCTCTCTCACTCTCTCTCTCTGCTGTGAAGTCCCAGGTGCTCCCAAGTTCTTCAAGATTGTGCAGAGGAATGTAGACACCATCCATCTTGAGTGGGACAAGCCTGTGGAGCCCAATGGCATTCTGATTGGATATACACTGAAGTACCAGACTGGTGGGTACTGCTGGGGGAGGTGTAACTGAAGGTTCTAATATCCTGTAAAGTTTCCAACCTGCATGTTTTTTAAAGTATTTATTTGATTATGAATACTGAATCACACTAACTGTCCACATACCCTGCTTAAATCTGAATGGTGTCATTGTCCCCCCCACCCCCCAGTCAACGGGACGGGAGTGGGGCATATGCGAGTGGAGAGCTTCCCCCCCAACGTGACTGAGTTCTCGCTGCGCCTGCCTGACCACTACACTCGCTACAAGTTCTTCCTGGCCGCCCGCACACAGGTTGGCGCTGGAGAGGTGTATGCTGAAGAGTCGCCACACTTCGCCAACGAAGGTGAGGCCCGCCGCACCACTCCGCATGCTGACACAGTAGCTTTTTGTTCTGTGGTTCTCTGGATATGTCCCATGAGATTGACGCAGGTTAACTATGTCTGACGGCCTACTACCCTCAATTAAGACGGAAGCAAAGAGGTCCCCTTCACACACATGAGTAAAAGTAAAGGTTCAATTCACACAGATAATTTATCATTACCGTTAAGTAGCCACCAAGCTACTCTGGAATTCTGTACCCCATTGACTGTACTGGGGCAGTTGTAAAGGAAGCTGTAAACATTTTTAGATGTGCAAATTCCAAACATCAGGTGCTTACCAACAATTAGTCCAGATATTTGTGCTATGTCTTTGCACTTAGGACACTGGGTTACAACTGAAGCCCTTCTGAGCCCTTCTTAATACTTTTTACAAATCCAAAAAGAGACATTGTATTGCTAAAGTTTTTTTGTGAGCTTTCTAACTAAACTGGCGTTCAGGCCAAGATGATAGTTAAAATCACTGAGAACACAGTTAAGAGAGCTGGTGAACATTGACAAACTGTCAATGATGACGATCGATTTTTGGGATCACTAAATACTGTAATACTATTCCCCTCAAGATTTAATGCAGCTTTCATAATTCAGTAAACATTTTAGACACTCCTGACATTTCATAATATATTCCCTCATGGATAGCAAAGCACCTGGCATCATAGTAAAGAAAAGTTTACTATTTAGAAAGTATTTTTGTCCTTACTTTGCAGTTAATGATATTTGTACAGACTGCCCCAAGCGATTAAATGGTAACAAACATGGCATCAGCTTTCCTTCAGTTTGGAATGGCTTCGAAAAATGTTATCCTGTGAGAAGTAAACCCTGACAGAGAATCATGATCAAATGGGGGTGAGCTTACCTCTGAGTACAATGATTTAAAAATAATGTATTTATAAAGCCTGCACCAGAGCCCCAAACTGAATACCGTCAAAAAGTTTTAGCGTCCTGTCTGCTGTTTGTATCTGTCTACACGTGAGAAGTATCTGTGTCTCTCTTTTTTTCCTGTCTGTTTTTTAAGCTGTCTCGTTTTCTCTCTGCATACCCCCTTTTCTCCTTAACTTACTGTATTCTACCCCCCACTCCCTCTTGCTTGTGGTATTGACAGAAGACTTTGCCAGCAAAGGTACTGTCCCTTTAGAACATCAGGAAATGGGCAACCTTTGTGTCTGTCTGTCCCTCAGCAGGGCATTTAGATGCCTATAATACAATAACCCAGTACAAGGGCCTCAGTTTTGCCATGTGTTTCTGATATCCCCCAGCAGAGTGCAATGGTACAGTCTGACGCATTCTCAAGCCGAATAAAAAAATGAGTCAGCACTATTAATGGCAATAATTGGTATCCTACTGAAATTATATATGGTAATCTGTGTTAGTGATCAGTAAAAAAAATATACAAAGATTTTAATAACAACAGATGCTGAATGGGCTGAATCCATGGAATGTGTCAAATACCTTTTCACAGTGACGTTACCGTAGAATGTTGGACTTAGCTAACATCTGCAGTGTTTGACACGTATCAGAGTGAACACATTTAATAGGTTCTCAATTATAACAACAAGGTGTAGCTTTGCTACTTAGTGGTCTAGCCATTGCACTGCGCAGAGGGGGCCAGACTGAAGCAATGTACAGCTCATTACTGGACTTAACTTGGTTGGCTCTAATCCACTGTCAGTCCATACCACTGTTTGTTCATACCACTCTATGTGAGTATCATCAGCCATGTGTATGTCCTTATTTCTGTGGATGTCTGCCTACATGGATGGAATCGCATGAGCCCTTCTTCACTAATGTGAAATCAGAGTATTATCACTCATGTTCTAAAATATATTTACTTTTTTCTCAATTACAAAGTAATTCGGCAATATGGCAAGTGGAAGGATACAGAATCTTGTCAATAGCTGAATCCTAAAGAAATGAGAGAAATGGCAACACCAGCATCCCATGTTTACAGACTTCACTGTAGAACCTGTCCATCCGTACTGTCTCTTTCCATCCTCTTTCATCCCTGATGGCACTCACCCACTTTCTCCGCCCCCATGCTTGCTGATACCTTTCCTAACATGCATCGCCACTGCTGAGCACCTTCACTTTGGCTTGCAGTCATCCTGCTGATTGGCTTTTTCTTGCTGGAGCCTGACTACTGCATGAGAGAGACCAGCTGTAGGTGTTCATCCACAGACTGTGGGAGCAGAGACATTCCATGTGATGAGCACTTGTGTTGGGGGGAGAGGGACGGGAAGCTTGCCGTTGGTGGGTATATTAATGGATGCTGAGGCAATCGGTGAGCAATCAGTTTCCCTAGAGGCCGGGGGGGCTGGCTAAGGTTCACCCAGTATGAATTAGGGATTGACCACATGCAGGCAACGTTCATATGGGATATTGGGTAACCACAATGTTGAAAAGGTAGATTCTTTCGCACACTGGAAGGCAAAGTGCAACCTGTGTGTTGTGTTTTGGCACTGCCTGCATTGCGTGGCAAACAGGTACTTTCCATTGGGGTCCACTTCCGCCCACTGGTGGCTCGTGTTTCTGGTGTCGAGGTATTTGCTCTGTTGGAGCATGAGGATGTTTCCAAGGACTGGAACCTCTTGTCCTGTCACAGGAAATGAGGATTGGCGAGTCAAAGGTAAGTGTTGTTAGCTCCTGGCTGTCTGTCGTGGCACACTGGGACACTGCAGGTACTTGACTCACTGAACGGCACCTTTCTGTGTGTGAACCATGGAGGGTCACAGCCGCATGGCTTTTTGACTCTGGAACTCCCCCACCTCCCCAGTCTTGCAACCCCTCCAAGTCATATCATGACAACCCAAATTTGCAAATAAACTGTTCTCCTCACTACCCCAGGTCCCCTCTAAGGTACCCCCTGTTCTCTTTTTAACTACCTAAGCAATGAGAAAATCGCCGCATGTGCTAGGTTGGCTTCATGCATGTTTCATTGAAATCCAGTGTGCGCTGCAAAGGTGAGACCAAGTCGGGATCCATAGCACTAAAAGACGGACAGAAATATCCCGTCTTCAAATGACCCTACGTTGAGAAATTCATAATCTAGTGCTTTTATCTGCTGCATGATACATTTTTCAGACAGATTCCTTGTCTTATTTTGACATTGTTGCAATTTACTGATCAATGGATTTCCCAATACCACCAGTATACTTGGTTATATAAAATACAATTGGAATATTTGAAAGTACACCTCATTATTTCTTTACAGGCGCTTCAAGGCATACAGAACCATCAACAGTATTTATGGGCCTTTTTCAAAATCAGGTGGAAAGTGCTATTCAGAAGACGAAATGGTTAAATTAATTGTATTTTATCTGTTTAATTTGGGAATTCAACATTTTTGATATAGTAAATGAATAGCAATAACACTTTAGCCACTGGAGGGCAATGATGCTCCTTTTTTTTACCGAAACGTGTGTAAACGCAACTTTTTCCTTATTATTCAAAAAAGGTAAAACAAGATGTATGAAATAATTATATTTTACATATGATAAACGCTCACTTTATTTTCAAATACATTTTTAGAGCAAGTTCAATAAAATGCAGCTCAATTAAACTGGGTATCTTTTTTTAATCTAACTACTAGGACTGGATTTTTTTTTTTTTTTTTACTTTTCACCATCTGTAACAAGTTTTGAAAAAACTGACCTAAAATCAGTTAAACTAGTTTGTACTAGTTGTAGTTTGTAGTTCTGGGAACTGTATGTATCCTTTCATAGGGTTGCTGTGAATATTTCAGGGTAAATTTCATGTGTCTCTATTTACTTTCCTGTTCACCTCATTAACTTGTTCTCTCCCCTCCCCTGTAGTTGTCCCCACAGAAGTTTTGGTGTCAGCGATTGTTCCTACTCCCTCCTCCACCACCACTACAACTACTAGTACCCCAACCCCCACACCTACCACTACCACCACCACTACTACTACTACTACTACCACAGCCTCTTCCCGGGTCTCGGTCTCAACCAAGCGAACGGATATGACCGTATTGGGTACATGATTGCTGGCCTTCCACTTAACTCAGCAGGACAACAACATTCTTGCCACTTATGACACCAAATGACTAGAAACGAATGCAAATATATTTCTTTGGTCAGCAGACACATTTGTGAAGGTAAAAAAAAAACACATAAAGAATACCTATGTCAGCATCAGTAATAACTACGTCAGCGGTAAGTAAATGCAGCACGGCAATTGCTGGTTTGCTGATTCACTCTAAATTAATGCCGCAGTTGATGGTGACCCTGCCCATCTCAAAGTGGCAATGTTGTCGTCCTCGACACCATTTGGAAAAAAGCTGGAAATGGGACAACAGGCTTGCAGTTTAAGTAGCAATTGTAACAGTTGGCCAAGCAATGGGTCATGCTCTGGTTTTGTTCTTTTCAGAGCACGTCCTAAAAATTATCTGTAAGAGGAGAGATAATCATTATAATTCACTCTGCAGTGAAATAGGTACAAAGCAGAAGGACCTATGGGACTCCCTCGTTATTAAGGCTCACAGAAACCCCAAACAGCAGCCTAGAAAGTGAAAATCAGCCTGATCCATTAGAAATAAGGGGGTTGAAGGATGCCAATACAATGTTTGGAGGCTAGATGGATGGCTAAGTCACTCTAATGCCATTAATAGCTAGTAACTGTTGCGTGAATGATCTGTGTGTTCTGTAAATTTTGCTTAAATACTATCTGTGACTCCGTTCAACCTGTTATTTATAGGTTACAGTCCAGAAAATCTTCTATTCTATGTGTCAGTCAGCCAGCCATCAACACAAAACAATGGTCAACATTCCAACAGTATGCTGGAAGTTTGATATGAATAGCTCCTCCTTGCTCCTGGCAGTTTGGAGGAACTGCATTCTGCACTTTGCGCTGCAATGATTTAACTTGGTTTGGACTAAGTGATCTCACGATCACATTACCTTTTGAACATGAGAGTGCTCTTTTCACAGAATAAGTGAAAACCTCTGCTGAAACACCACGGTATGTAGGCCTGTGACAGTATTCATTTGTCACTTGGATGTGTGGCACCTTCAGGCATAAATGGTGTAAACCATGGCTATAGCCTCCATTAGCGATAGTGTTTTGAAGGGGTTTAATCAAGTACTGGTCACATGACTTCAAAGTAATGGGGCACATCCATTGCTTTTTTCCATGGCACAAGCCCTGTTTAGATATTTATCAAAGTTTTCAGCTTCATTTTCATTCACTGTCACAGTGTTATTTCAGACACAAATGGCAAAAAGTCCCACAGATGTCATAGCAATAAATGTTCTCCTCAAGTGCAGTGAAGAAAGTGAGGACATGTGGAGAACACTTTCCCCTAGCTGAATGTGAATATTAGTTCTTATTAACGTGTCACTGAATGCCTTATGATGCATAGGTTCCCTGTGTCCACGCTTGTGGATAGCTTGTGTCATTACTCAAACTCAGACCCAGTGCTTATTAACTTTTCTCTTACCTGTTCTGTATAGCTGCTCCTGGAAGACAGATCTGGAATTTGACTGTTGAGCCTAACAGTAACTATGCTAACGTCAGCTGGAAGCACAACTTTCCCCCCAACAGCAGCGAGTTTGTGCTCGAGTTCACTTTGAAGAGTAAGGAAGAGCTGCAATTGACCAGTTTGAGTGTGTGTGGGGGCTAAGGGGTGCGCAAACTTTCTAAAGGGAACCTCAAACAGTGAGTTTGAATCATTACACCAATCTGGTTCCTTATCTACCCATCCCACACATTGTTGCTATTTCCTGTAGTCTTAATGTAATAGTTCACTCAGGCATACCAGGAAAAATAATGCTAATTTTTTTTCTTTTCCCTGAGCTGTCAAATTCCTAGCTAAAGCGGAATACAGTCTTCCAGTTTGTCAATCAAAATTGTTTTTATCCCTAGCTGTCAGATTTGAGTACAGTCATTTGGTTTGCAGCACTGTTTGAGGTGATTGAATTACCCTCTGGGTTACTTGGTGGATGGGTAGTGAAATTATTTTGTTATCTCACATCTTTTTGCTCTGCCAACCTTAGAGGTATGAGGAACTTGTCCACTACCAATACTTTGGCAGTTGTTGCCCATAGGAACAAAGCCATAACATTAAGTTATTAGGATATTAGATATGGAGATATTTGAAATTGTTGTTTCTTCAGGCTCATTCTGCTCTCATATCATATCAACATATGTTGCGTCCCCTCCAAA
Source organism: Hiodon tergisus (assembly GCA_025775045.1). NCBI lineage: Eukaryota > Metazoa > Chordata > Actinopteri > Hiodontiformes > Hiodontidae > Hiodon > Hiodon tergisus. Next base: position 4,065 of record JAOVYW010001287.1, on the reverse strand, counting down.
GCGGCTGTAAGATTTAGTTATTTTACTTTTGTGGACTCTTTTTGCTGCTATTTACGATGAAAGAACTTAGTTCGCTTGAAGTTCCCTTTAGAAAGTTTTTGTCATTCAGGCAAGAAACATATGGCAAGAGCTATGAATGAATTGTGCGAAAAGCATGATGAGATCCACCCTACCTGGCAGGCTGTCACTCGTCTGCCATTTATTTTGTTGTAATGTATTCACAGACTTCGCAAAGGTGCTTCTGCGTGATTTCTGTCATGTCAGTATGAACTTCGAGAAAAAAGAAAAGGGCAATGTTGTTGCTTCAGTTCCCTTTAGCCCATACTGAATTGCGATCTCATTCAAACTCTCTGCCCCTCAACCTGCGATATGTAAATGTAAACACATATACATGTTCATCTCTCTCAAGGGCCGGGTTTGACCTGAGTTCTTTAATGATTTCTGAGAAAGAACAAAGGGTCTAATATTAGGAGCAGAAAAATTTGCTGGTTTTACAAGGACGCAACCAAGAGCCCCTGTTGAGGGTGACCCATTTCAGATCTTGTGCACTGTCTCTCATCCATGTAAAAACCTTACCTAGTTAAGAGCATTTGTCTGCGTGCTGCTGGTTGTATTGCAGTTTGACATTTGTCTCTCGGTTTCGCTTCTGCCAAACACCTTGTTTTGGCAGGCGTATATGGTTCAAGGAAACTATTTAAACTCCTTGTTTGAGCAGGTTTACAGATTTGATTGGCAGCCCCACTCAACTAGTCTCAACTGGTTTCAAAATGCAAAGAGGATTATTTCTTTTTGCAGGGGGGTTTACAGTCAGGCTTGATGAGGCTATCGATAAGGACTAAGCCACACAAGGAAACTGCCCTTCAAGTGGAAAGATACGGACCTCCTTCACCCCCTTCCCGACTACTTCCCGCAGGCCAATCAGATGCTCCTATACCCAAAATTTGCCACCCAAACAGATGACCCCACCCAATCCCCGCCAGCCAGTCATTTTCTGCATGCTGCATGTTAGTCTGTTATCGGACCAAAAGGGGGCTGTCTGCCTCTGGTGCCCTCATAGCCTATCTGTGGATTCTTAGTAACAATCTTACTGAGCTTGAGACACAGACAGACGAGAGCCCTCAGAGGTATTGGGTTCTCCTGAAGCGGGGAAGCGGTGGGAATCAAGGGGTTATATCTGCATGCTGCACTGCTCAAGCATTCTTTTCCACTGTGGTTCAGTGCAAAAACATTTAATTGGCTAAGATGATGTGGTTGTCTGTTCCGGTACCATCCAATAGGTCGCTGCCTTCACAGTTGTCGCCGCCCTCTTCGCTGTGAGAGAAGCTTCTGCATGATGGGTCGATGAGTGATCAGGCTGGGAACGTTTCTGTCTTGTGCATGTGATAGGCAGGAACCTGCCAAAACAGGGTTCGGTTTTATGTGCGTCCCTGTGAGCTGACAACCTGCCTGTGGCTTGGCATGTGTGATAACGTGTGGCCTTGCACACCTTTATGACATCATGCAACCTTGCCTGCTGTTTGGTGACGTCATATGTTGCTGATGGCATATATACATATGCTTTGTTGGACGGGTGCTTCATGGCTAGTCCATCTTTGCACAAAGTTGGTTGTCTCTTTGGACAAAAGCTTTTTAGTTGTAGTCTTCCCATGACAAGAAAGAGTCATGTAGGCAACTAAGAAACAGTGACTCTCCTCATTCCTTGTATATCCTGGAATCAGGATTCAGGCAAGACTACGTGCTGGAATGCCTAACAGTAACATTAAAGTACTGTAAGGACATTTAGAGTGCTTAAGCCCTGCAAATTTCACTTCAGTTTAGATAACGTAAATTAATTTTTCATCTATATTGCAATTGTAGCACTATACTGCAATGTTTCACCTCTTCATGTGTAACGTCAGATTCTTCTTTCCTGAGAATCCTACTCATGAGCAAAATATTTTTGCTATATGAAATTATTTAATAGATAAATCCAAGAGAATTAAACTATAATGAGTGAAGCTGTAATATTGATGTTGGTCCAATGGACTAAACTCCTCGCCCTCTATTTATTGGTATTAGATGCGATCCGTGGGTGCATCTGGCAGATGTCCAGCATGTGTCCTGTGTGTGTGCTCTGCTGTCTGCAGCAGGCCCCGCCTCCCCTTGATGGGCACCTCTCTTGTGTCTCCCAAGGTAACGGGACAGTGAAAAGCGTTCCTGTCAATCACCAGCCCCACATAAAGCTGGCTGGGCTGATTGAGGGGGCCAGGTACCAGCTGCGGGTGTACTCCCACGAGCACCACGGCATCAGCAGCCAATACGTGGAGTTTGAGACCAGCGCAGGTGAGGCAGGCCCTGGGAGGGGGGAAGAGGGGGAAGGGTCTACAAACAGCCCTCCCCCAGCTCAAACCTCTCCCAGCCCATATGAATCCCCAGCCCAGCGCAGTCCTGGTTGTAATCAACCCCCGAAAAGCCTGCCAACGTTTTCCATATTTGTAACAGGTTTTTTTCAGTATGGTCCTGTTGATGCGGGTGATGGTGTCCTACTCTATGTATGTCATTATCCTTCCTTTTGTGCAGATTCAAACTACATTTAACTATTAGTCTGTGAGTTTGGCTTCATTTATATTTACTTAAATTCACCGTGGAGACTTACAGCTGACGCATGCCTTCTGAGGAGCTAGGCTTTAAATTTCGGATCTTGATAGAAATCTAGCCTCAAAGATTTAATGTGCGCGAGAAGTATTTGTTGTTCTTATGGTGCTTTTTCTTTCAGTTTTATTGTGTGTTGTGGCTGCTTCTGAGAACCTGAAGTGCCATGCAATGGATTTCAGCTTTATGCATACTTAATGCTTTCGTCATGGCCTAAAGGAATAAAATTCAACAAACAAATAAATAAAATCTCTTAATGTTCAGGGAATAGGCTCTCGGGACAAGCTACATTTACTCAGGTGTCAGATCTGGTGTGAGATTGCTCATTTGTCTGTTGAAGCAGGAAGTGCAATTTTTTGGATTTTGCATTAAAAGGAGTCAAAGGTTGAGGAAAAAGCCTCAATGCTGTGTAATTGGTATAGGTGCTCTTTCTGCCAAACTCTGGCTGCACAGTAAAACAAATTTGAGGTTCTGAGCCACAGTAATTCATTTAAAAACAGGAAAATAGAATAAAAATCGTCCGCACAGCCCCATTGTGTTTTTGCCCCATGGCCGCCAAAGGTCTTTGGCATACAACAAGCCGTCACTCCTTAAGTAAGAATGCTGGAGACATGAGAAATGTAACCATCCCCCCCCTCTCCCCTTCCATGCCTACTTTCTCCCGGTGTTTGTGACAGCTTACAGCAAGGACCAGGTGGACATCGCCACGCAGGGCTGGTTTATCGGTCTGATGTGCGCCATCGCACTGCTGGTGCTCATCCTGCTCATCGTCTGCTTCATCAAGCGGAGTCGCGGAGGGAAGTACCCAGGTAGGTATCATATCTGACCTGCAGCACTCAGGATTAGCGGAGTTTAGTTGAGTTACAGTGCAGGGCCCTGGACTTATCCTAAGGGTTGTGGGCACCAAGTCTGGATGAGAGGCTGACGTCATACTTTAGACAAAGGCAATTCATCTGCCCCAATCCCATTATCTGCCCTCTCAGTGTCTGCACAGCATCCTCTCGGTGTCGTCACAGTGCCCTCAGTGTCCTCACAGCGCCATTCCAGTGTCCTCGTTGCATTGCAGTGTCCTTGCCCTCTAAATCATCTTCCTGCCTTCTGTTTCCCAGTGCGAGATAAGAAAGACCTCCCGCTTGACCCAGTGGATCAGAAAGACCAGGATGGGTCCTTTGATTACCGGTATGTCCTTTTTCACCTAGTTACAGCTCATTTATATGGACAAAAGCATTTACCAACTGATAATGTGCCTTGTGCAGTGTTTTTTAAAACAGCAGTTGTTTATAGTTGCTTAACTTAACTATAATACACTATATGGACAAAAATATTGGGACACCTACACATTACACCTACAGGAGCATTTATCAATCAATCAATCAATCAATCAATTTTATTTTTATACAGCGCTTTTCACATGTTGCCATGTCACAAAGACGC
>JAOVYW010001286.1:0-11825 GCA_025775045.1 Hiodon tergisus | reverse complement strand
CTGATTGGTGATCAGTGATCAGGCTTACCTTCTCTGTTTGGCAACCCTTGAGCTCAGTGCTCTCTCTCTTTACCAGTGTGTGTTTTGATGGAATCTCTTTAGGGCAAACGGTACTTTAATGGTGCTGCATGATCAGCAGTTACTGATTGGTGATCAGTGATCAGGCTTACCTTCTCTGTTTGGCAGCCCTTGAGCTCAGTGCTCTCTCTCTTTAATAGTTCGGTTTTTGGTGACCCTTCACTCGTGACAATCCTCAGAATTTTGGGGATATCCTGTCAGGAAGCAATAAATAACATCTGATTCAGGAGTTAAACCTAGGGTATGTTTTTTAACAAATTTTAACATTTATGAAAAATAAAATTCTTCAGATGATGTTTAAATTAAATAGGAATAATAACATTAATAATAAATAAGAATTCAAAGTGACATATATATTGAAAGTCATGTGATCAAGAGATGCAAACAAATACTCAAACCAATCAAATTGCATATACTTCCATATTTATTCTATATCCGTTTTAAGGGGGATAAACAGTTATTTTTACAGTTTACAAAAATTTTAAATAGCCATCATCAACACCATCATCTGTGAGCAGAAACTCAATGATTATCCACTCAACTGATGATTCTCCAGAATGGGAGATGAAACTAACAGATGCATGTGTCACTGTCCTTCTGAGCTAAACATCCCTATTACACTGAACGCTGCTATCAGGAAGTGTTCCCTCGGCCTTCTTGATGACTTCTACAACAACGGTTCACGCTCCCTCACAACCTCTTCTTCTTCATTGCCAAACCTGTTCATTTCTTCTCCTCAGTGTTGACTAAATGGTCTGCCTTGCCTGTCATCTGACTGACTGTACTCCTTTCCCATCTATATGATTTGTCTGTGTGATTAAATTAGGCAATTGAAAACATGGGTGGAGTTTACTGGAGTTCATTGAGTTCACTCACAAACTATCCAAAATGCATTGCAAATATTTCCACACTATCCAAGCCACAAAAAGAAAAACAAATAACTATATTATAAAAAATGTACAAAAAGGTGATTGCAAGAGTGAGGACTGAGCCCTATGAGCTGGATATCACAGGTTCAAATCCAGCTCATGTTATTTGTGATCAGGAGAGCTTAGTGGTGAGAACTGTCTGGTCTTGAATGGGTAAATCAGCAGGCCTTCTCTTTGCTCATCGCTAACCAGTGTCTCCTGTTGGCATACTGACAAACTGTAGGCTGGCAGTGCCACTGCCATCAATCAGCAAATTAAATTATCTAAAGCTTAACAGCACAGCTTGCACCAACCAGGAGAGCTGCAAATCTTGCTTTATTAGCTGAAGCTTTCTCTAACAGAGCCCTGCCTAGTTTTGGGTGGCATGATCAGCAGGGCTTCTCTCTGCTTTCTCTGACAGAGCCCTGCCTGGTCTTGGGTGGCATGACCAGCAGGGCTTCTCTCTGCTTTCTTTGGCAGAGCCCTGCATGGTCTTGAGTGGGTAAATCAGCAGGACACACAAAGTTATCCATTGCTTCCTATTTGCCATCACGACCAATGCTCACAAAAAGGATGATCTTTCCTGGACGACCAATTTCCATGACAATTAAACACTGTCCTTGTGTCACAAGGAGAAATTAAGCATATTCTTAATAAATTGTTTTCTAAGTCTACTTTACATTATTACCAGGGCAACTTTTTTGTTTTTGTTACACAGACCATCACCACTTATCCGGCTTTCTTGGTAGAGCATGACATCGCTGTCTATGCTGATGTCAAGCAATTGTCCAAAGCCAGTCTGAACCAGACTGATCAGCCTAAAAAGAGCGATGATATCAGGCCTTCCTCTTTATGACTCATGTTTGCTATGTATAAAGGAGAGATGTATTGTGTGTGTTTAGACGTGACATTTGCTGTCTATAATAGAGAGATGTGTTGTGTGTGTTTGGACATGAGGTTTGCGGTGAGAAGGAGAGTAGTCTAGTCTCCGCAAACGCATTAAACAGATCTAGACAGATCAAAAAATTATTCAAGTTGCCTCTTTATGATAAGACTAGAACTTCTGCCTAGTTGAGGAGTTACCTCAAACTGTTTTGGACATTGACTCCACCTATTCTGATAGTTTTTGCAGCATGTGACATGTAACTGCAAGTCAAAGTGAATGAAAAAAGGCCTGGACACCAGAATGGGATTGTGACAATATCAACTGCTGCAACCCCTAACTGAATAAGAAAAGAGCTATCAAATACTTAATGTTTCAACTTGTTTTTGTTTTTGCCACCACACATGGGTAGGATAAGGAAGCAGAATGATGGCATGCCTGGGCATGCCCGGTCCGGGGGCGGTCAGATACAGGGAGACAGGGATTCGGTGATGCCTTTTATTTGACATTGCCAAATAATGTAAATAAATACAACAGATAAACTACTAACAAAACCCTTTTGGGGAAAACACTAGAACACACAGTTTAAACCCGACAAAACCCCAAATCTCACCAGCCACACAAATGCCACTCTCACCAGGCTCCTTTAGCCAGCACTGCTGTCTCTTTAACTGCTGGCACCTGAATGTTGTTATAATCAGAGGATCCACTCAGTTGGGCAACGAGGTCCTTGCCCTGGGCTGTCCACCATTGGGCTTGAGGGTGTGGCTGTGTGCCACAATCACCATCTAAATCATCAAGTTAGCATGTATGACAATGCTGATGAACTTTTTTTTCTGAAAGATTTTTTCTAGATAATTTTACAGTCCTGGCTTCTGCCCTAGACAATGGCCACATATTTACTGTAAACTGTATCTGTAAATCTGAAAATGTTTAGAATGATGTGTATTGCCCTGTTTTGACATTCCACTCAAAACAGCAGCATCACAGATTCTCACACTCATTCAGGTGCTCTACGTCTGCAGTGACCCTACGGTCAATGCAATCTTTGCTGCCCCATAGCAGACAATCGTATGTCCTCCAACTCTATTAACAACCGAGACAGAATAACAGAGATGCTATATCTCTCCAACAAGGGTCGTAACTGAAATTTAGTGTTGAAATGCAGAATCAAAAAGGTTGAATGCATTAAGATTCTTTGAGAATTCAGAATTATTGTGCGTGCATAAGTGTAAAGGAGTGAAAGATTTACCTTGCCTGTCAAAGACTATTTCAAGTCTGTGTTTTAATTAGAATGACCTTTATTCTTCATTTACTTCTTACATTGGCAAAGATTTAACACTGACTATATAAAATTAAACCCATATTATTGCTATAAATCTTTAAGGAATTATTTAAGAATTGAATCGAATTAATCTTCTGACTCAGATTTTATATCTGGTAGTAGGGTTAAATGACTATGATCATTTTACGCGCTCTGCATAATTGCTTCACAAGAAAGTGCATCACCATTAAATCCAGGGTTTACAGCAGTCGGCGCTCATACTGATGTTCTCTCTTAATTCAACGTAATTATTGTTCATGATGTTTCTGTAAAACCCTAACATAAATGCAACTGTAAAGTTGAATGTTTTTATATCAATTACTACTTATACCACTTAACTATCCCTGGATCTGTAAAATCTCTGATATTATCACATAGCAGTAAAATCAATGTCTTGATCAGATATTATATAACACAGGACTGATTTTCTGCTGCCCAATATGGGAAAATCTGTCTATACCCCCCATGTCCCAAACATAGACAAAAGCCACCAAAGCTAATGTCTGATGCTGATGGGCATTGTAATAGTGAAATGATTTCAAATCGCACTGCAGTGTTCATTGGCAGTCACGAGAACATGAAAGCAGCGCTAGTTATCATCCTGTAACACAACTCTGGGCAAGGGGTGTGTTGTGACAACATTAATGCAGAGGTAGTAAATGCCCTGTAATACAAATCTGGGAGTGGGGTGTGTTGTGATAGTTCAGGGTCGCTGGAAACCACCAAATGGAGGCAGTGAAAATACGTTCCAACATGAATCGATACATTCTTAAATACTAAACTGCGAAGGGACAACCCAGTATAACGTGCACAAAAAGACAGTTATCAAAAAACTGGTTCTCCAACAAATTGATTCTAAAATACTAAAATACTCCCTAAACTTTGAATTACTCTTTTGGTTCTGCTCAAACAAGCTCCCAAACCTCCAACAGTGCTTTCTGGTCCCGACTAAACAAACCAGCTGCCTTTTATGCTGTGGCTGATTAAACCATTGCCTCCAGCAGTACCAATTATACAGCTGAGGACAATTGGCAGTTTGGCAATTCTAAAAGGGGCAGGACACTGCTTTCCTGGCTCCTGTTCTGCTCAATCTACGTCATTGTTGAAGAATCAAGAAAATTAATCTCACGATCAGGTTTTCAATCTGAACCGTTAAATCAGGGTTGGCACTACATGCACTGAGACTGCTGCCGTTCATGTTATTTCTTTTAAAATTTGTTCCAGGTTTTATAGACAGCTGCTAGTCCAGGTATGCATTTAGTGTGTCTGGAAAGTAAACTCCCATCACTGCAACAAGAAATTGCTTCTGGCTGCTCTGTCTCTCCAATACCCTACCCCACAATCTCGCATTTCTCTAACAGAGGTCTGTCTAACCAGAGCAAGGGTGGACAGCCTGCTCAGTACGTTTTTCTCTTAACTGTTTAACTGTTCATTATTAGGCTTAGAATACATCGAATTAAAATAGAATACACCTGGTGTTTCCAGGTGTAAATCAGACACTGCAGCTCGACAGGGCCTGGGTTGGCCACTTTGTGATGCCAAACGGGATGTGAAAGGTACATTGGCAGTAAAAACATTAAAACAACACCAGTTTGAAGGAAAGACGGAAAAAAAGATGTTTCATAGCACTTACTCTCTTAAAACAACTGAAAAAAAAGACTACATCCATATTATACAAAGTAGTTCAGAAGTTACACCGAGTATTAGAGCCACTTATTGTAATGTTGGATCGTAAAGGATCCTCACTCAAATGTCGTTTGAATGTGCCTGCCAGCTTTAATATGTAGCTGAAAGATTATGAGTGTAGTGTAGTGCAGAACTCCATGAGCCAGACCAATGAGACATTTTAGATAGTGATTTCTTAAGTGATTTCTTTGTCACACTGGCCAAAATCAGCTGTTCGCAAAACATCCATTGTACCACTCTACTGTACCACTAAAGGAAGAGGTGGCAGTCAAATGTAAAAGTGTGTTAAACGTCTCAGCTCACTACGTAGCAATGGCACCCCATTGATCAGCCTATCACATTGCTCTGTTCTCTCTGGTGTTGCCTGAGTTACCTGAATATAGCTCTTTTTTGGAACTCGACTCTTCTGAACCTCGCTCTGGATAAGAGCGTCTGCTAAACAACTAAAATGTAAAACAGGTTCATGAGCTGACTTCAGCAGCAGACCTTTTAAAGCGAGGTGGGGGGTGTACTTTAACCGCTGTAGCAAATTATGTTTAAATTGGTGATGGGAAACGCCTGTGCCCAGGGTAAACAGGAACACAAGCTATTTATATGCTAATTAATGGCATAAAATAGGGTTTGCATATGCAAAACCTGGGCTATTTATGGGTCTGGTTCAGAAAACATCAAAGAAAAAAGAACTCAAAATATTACATATTATAATATTATATGTGCTACTGATTTAAGTAGCAGCATATGAGATAAGATAACATGCAAACACTCAGAGACCATATTATTATAGATGCTATTATATAACATCAGCATTTCTTTTTACACACATACACCACAGTTACTAGACAAAACCAAGTCGTAATTATGTAAACTGTAAAAAGATGACTGGGGTAAACGAAGCCTGGACATGCATGACTGAGGCTACACTTTGGTTCTGTACAAGCATGACTGAGGCTACACACATTGCCTGAACAAGCATGACTGAGGCTACATACGGAGCCTGAACAAGCATGACTGAGGCTACACATGGAGCCTGAACAAGCATGACTGAGGCTACTCACGGATCCTGGACATGCATGACTGAGGCTACACACGCAGCCTGTACATGCATGACTGAGGCTACACACGTCAGCCATTTCAAGTTTTAACTGAACAGTCAAACAAGATTTTTTTCTTATCCCCCCACATGTACAGTATAGTAGTATCTACAAAGCTACCACTAAAACCACTCCTATTCCCCTTGGTTACTGCACATGTGAGGAGCAGTAAAAGATTTACCTTGGCATGTGGCTGCTGGAAGGTGACACTGGAGCTGTTGGCAAGGGTAGGGTACCTCAGCACATGAGTGGGGCCAGAGTGGGCCTGATGATCGGTGGGGTTCTGGTTCTGCAGCACAGAGGAGAAGCAGAGATGCACCGTCTCCTTCAGGGCTTTCAGCTGTGACTCCTAGAGAAAACAGCATGGAAGGAAGAGGGAAGATGTGAATTCAGGCCTCTGTTCTCCTACTTCAGTTATTAAATAAAATAGTATGACATTAAATTTAATTGAGATTGTTACACATGGGGTAAGGTGTCTAAGCATGACACACAGAAGGTGTGATGTTGGGATGTTGTGTTTACCTTTTGAAGGAGGAAGAATGAAAATACTGCATCTGACATTAGACAGCATTATTTGTAACCGGCAATCACTGCGGATTTATGCGATTGCGACTGTTCTATGTGTCATTTATAATGTAATTAAAACATATGGCACCATTTACAGTTGGTCTAGACCAAAGTGCAATGCATCGGATGGACATTTTTGGGCTGTAATTCGATTACACGCTCTTAACTGCAATTAGATGATATGACTTGGACTTTATTATATTATAGGGCCTGGTTTCTAACTAGATAATATGGCGTAGGAACATGATAGGGTGTGGGCTACTGCACGGCCTAGACTGTGATTAGATTATAGAGCCCAGATCATCATTTTAGTCTGCACCAGAGCTGCAATTAAATGAATGAGTTGATTTTACTTTTGTTTGTCGCAAAGATTTTAGATGCAATTTAACGTTCATATAATTTTATGTTCTAAAACGTACTGTTAAGGGTTTGGCTTTTCCCCTGGAAGATATTACTGACAGCAAGTTCATTATCGCCTGGCAGGATCGGTCATTTATTTTGATAGCTATTTTTAATTAGCTGTTGTTCTTGGGATTAATGACTACAAACGCTGATCTGACCTGCAGCAGGTCAAAAGATTTTCTACCGCTGGGTTTAAAAAAGACAATTAACATTTTAAAATAGTTAAGGACAAACAAAAAAAAAATCATTAAATGCTCACTATGACAACTAGAATCCATGGGAAGTCTGAGATGAGAAAATGTATGCAGTGGCATAGGGGCTGGTGCTGGTGTAGTGCTGAAACTAACAGGTTGCTAATCTAGGCTACCCTGGATTGCGTCCTTGAGCAAGTTACTAAACTTGACTTGCTTCAAAAAATATTCAGCTTTTTACAAGTTAATGATTGGAGAAATTTTAAGCAAAATAAAAGCATCCGCTAAGCAACTAAATTGTTTTTAAACGTTCTCAGACATTTGTGCAACTACGTAACATAAAATATGTGCCTTGTTGCCAACAGGTTTACGTTTACATTTATGATTACGATTACGATTAAAATTACAATTACAGTTACAGTTACTTAGAATCATTGCTGCAAAGATTTATCCCTGTAAACAAACATGAGACAAATAAAGCAAACTGTTCTCATTTTAATTTCACCCAACAAATCACATTCTAATTGACCGAGTGGCTTAGTTCACTGTTGCCCTATGGGAATTGTAGTGCCCTTTGTCCGCTTTTATGAGTATCGGTGAATCAATGTTCCTAATGAACTTAACAAATAAAGACAATCACATGAACATGAGAGAATATGTTTTTTTACATATATTTTAATACATTTCTGTCTTAACATGGAAGAACCATAGGCTCCCTTACCACTCATTAACAATACCACCCAATCAAGGTATGTTTCTCCCACTGAGTCTCACCTTGTCCAGTGCTGCCTTCTCCAGTTCCTCCTTGGATGCTGTTAACTTTTGCTCCAGGTCTATCAATTGCTGCCCCTGTCAAAGAGAAAGATACACGACAGGTTGAGGGTTGGCCTTCCAACGAAGCCTCTGCAGGCTGTGTGAACTATGTATAAAATCAGAACAGTTCTGCAGGTGTTTCTACATCAGAACTATATAACACACCACATGTTGATTCACCAGCCACATCAGCCAACACTGGGTTGTCCCACTCAAAGTGCAAAGTGATAAAAGAACAAAGGGTAAAGGAAATGTTGTGCAAAATGTGCCACAACCGTACGATGATGAAAAGCAAAACTGTATTAACAAAGTATTATTCTACGTCGCCATTCAGTGAAAAGAGCATTTAAAGTGATTCTAATACCATTCACTTGCCTTTTTATTAAAATGTGCAGAGAGCCATTTCATCATAAGCATAAACAATCTTGTCACGTAGATTTGGTAGAGAAGACGCGAGCATACTCTGAACACCCTTCACTAAATTAAGCTGAAAGCCAATGAAGTATTAAGCATTTTTTTCCCCAGAATGCAACCTTTCTGTTTATTCTGAAACATAGTGAGGCCTGAGCGGAATGAGAGTAAATGTTTTTACTTTTATATTGATAGACCCAGAGTTTTTTTAAAAAACAACACAAAAAACTAATGTATGTTAGAGGTCAGCTTGCAGCAAGGAAGTAAATATGAAGCTGTCTAACCTAATAGAAATATATAATGTTGTCTAGTGAGCATTTTCTCATTAGAAGCTGACTGGTTTGGTCTATGCAGTCAGGCACTGCGTGGTAAACACATCTCATATCTACATATCTACAGCTCCCAGTGGGAGGTCAGTTCCTTACTCATTATCTTCTGCATTTGAGGAATGAATTCTTAAACACGTGGGTTTACCGTTGGCTCTGCACAGGGACAACGGTAAACCCATGTGTTTAAGAATTCATTTCTCAAATGCAGAAGATAATGAGTACGGAACTGACCTCCCTCAGAGAGCCTGCAGAAACACTCCCAGCCCCTTAAACACATGGGTTCAGCGTTGCCCCTGTGAAGTGCCAAAGTCTCCCTCAGAGAGCCTAGAAAAACATTCCCAGCCCTCTTATCACGTTGGTTGCCCCTGTGCCCATTTCCATCTCTTTACGTGAATTAGCATGACGGTGTCAGCTGAAGGTCCTCACATTTTTACTTGTGACTTTCCTTTGTTAGATGTAATCACAGTTTGCGTGCCAACTCCTATGAATAGAAAAATGCTAATGTTGGGGGTGTATAGATATTTACTGTAATGCAGCGAATTAATTATGGGTTTTCTTATTTAAGTGCCGAATGCAATAAATAAATATATATATGCTAAATGATGACAAAACAATTATTCAAACCTACAGCTGGAAACAGAACCCTAACCTGCTGTACACTTTAATGAAGCGGGAAGCATTGAGCTTGCCGTCTCCCTCAAGTTTCCCAGGTGCTGATGAACACAGACACCTGCAGGCATTTCATACAAGCTGAGCCCCAGTACTTTGCTCCACCTCCAGACCTACGGTCAAAGTTCTCGAAATGTCCAATGTCTGTGAAATGCTCTCCAATCCCACCCGGGAAGAAGTTCCCCGCCCATCTCTGAGCTGAAGGTTATACTGCTCAGCAGGCCTAAATAAGTGTATGACCGATGTATTTAACCCCTCCTCAAAGCCTGCACAGGTGACAAACTGGTGCTTGTCACTAGGAGACAGGCAGGTCACCACACAGTCCGAGTATTAACAAGCAATATCACAATGGGGCAAACACAATTTTCAATATCACCGATACTTGTTCTGTAGTGCTATTTTTTGAAAATGTAGAAGGAAAAAAAAAACTGAATAGAAACAGATGTGTATGGAAAGGCGAAGATGCCAGGCGTCTGTTAAAACAACGACAACACTATCACCAGGACAATCCGAGCAGCATGTTCTACAGTGCATGTTACTGCTAACATCAATGTGAAGGGGCTGGAAAAACTAAATGTGATGTGATGAAAATGATTTTGTGCTTACCTTAAAAACCAAATCCTTTTTCCCGTATCGAAGCTCTTTTAGTTGAGCTTGGATTTTTTTGGACTGCGAGGGGAAGATAATGGAATATGTCTTAGAGCACTTAAAGACAGAAATGGCTTTTAAATAATGCAGCTGGTCCTACTGCGGGCTCTATGGTCGGCTCTTACTGGTCACGTCTTCAGCTCTCGCAGCGGCCTCTCTGTTCCAGTTAAGCACAACAGCTGTACCCCGGCCGGCACAATTTCCACTCCCAGTCCTACACTCAACACTGACATCTCCTTGCCATTCCCGTATTCCCTCCTAGCCCTTCCCATGGTAACTGCCACTCCCATAGCCTTTCTTAGCCACTCCCACTCTCTAACAGCCCCTCCTACTCCTGCAGTACCTCCCACTGTCACTCCCGACATCAGTCACTGACCATTAACTGTGGAAAACAATAAACAGGGAAGAAAGATATAAAGAGGGGCAGTGGCCTATGAAGTGAACTGGGTCGGTGAAGATGCTGTTCCACTACGAGCTGTCGCATGTTATTTGAAGTTAATTGTGAAGTTTGGCATTTAAAGTTTAGCATAAGGGTTTTCTTTCAAACAGTAAGAGGCCACTCAAAGTTATTTGTAAATTTTGTAAACAGTGAATGTTCATGACACGTCATTTCGGTGTAAGTCTTTTGTCCCGGGTTGACTCTAGCCAGATGCTTAACCATTTTATTCAGTCTATTACATCTCCAAGGAAATAACTCACAATTTCACCCCAGTTCTCAGTCTTGGCTAAATATATAATAACACCCTAATAGATTTATGTGACTACACTTTGAGAGGTGCACCCTATCAACAGCCAGTGAAAATCAACCAGGCCATAGCTCATGTTCCACTCCGACTCCCTGATAGTGGAGCCATAGAAGCATGATTCCCACCACATCATGTCACTGCTGCCACTCCTTACCTCTTCTGCATGGATACCGCACAACTTGTGGCCAGAGAGAAGTTTGTTCTTAAGGCTCTTGTTCTGAAGAAAGACAAAAAAAACAAAAAAACAAAAACAGCAGATAAGTTTACGGCCTATTGCGTCATTCACATTCTCAGCATGTGCAGAGATTCACTGCTGCCCTCTAGGGGTCCACCCTGGCCCTGTGCTGTCTTGCATTACATTTCTAGTAGTTTGTTTTGTCTAATTATCTTATAAAACAACTTTCTAAGATCATGTTAGGATCCCTGTAACTGAACGCTGAGACCTAGGAGCTACATTAGCGCTGCAGCTTGACAACTGTGTGGACTCAACCAGAAGGTAATTAGCCTTTTACACTCTAATAAGGTGTAAATTCCTTCACAGTGTTAATTCTTTAACACTCTAGCTATTTTGGGATAACCTTAATCTACTTTTCCAGCTAATGCAGTTATTTTAGCTGTTCCTTATTTTATCAAAAGAACACCTGCCATATCATGCACACATAACAACTGGCTTTATTCATACGGACATACACAATATGGACAAACGTATTGGGACACCTACACATTATACCTACAGGAGCCTTTATGAAATCCCATTCTAAATCCATAGGCATTAACATAGAGTTGGTCCCCCCTTTGCAGGTATAACAGCTTCCACTCTTCTGGGAAGACTTTCTTCAAGATATTGGAGAGTGTCTCTTGGAATTTTTGCCCATTCTTTCAGAAGAGCATTTGTGAGGTCAGACACTGATGTTGGACGAGAGAACCTGGCTCGCAATCTCCATTCTAGCTTATCCCAAAGGTGTTCAATGCAGTTGAGGTCAGGGCTCTGATCGGGCCAGACAAGTTCTTCCACACCAAACTCATCCAACCATGCCTTTATGGACCTTGCTTTGTGCACTGGGGCACAGTCATGCTAG
>JAOVYW010001283.1:0-16459 GCA_025775045.1 Hiodon tergisus | reverse complement strand
GTGTAAGAGTGCAGTGTTAGCTGTAAGATGCTACCTGCAGTTAACAGGCAGACACTGAGAGAGGGCTAACAGTGTAAGAGTGCAGTGTTAGCTGTAAGATGCTACCTGCAGTTAACAGGCAGACACTGAGAGAAGGCTAACTGTGTAAGAGTGCAGTGTTAGTAGGGTGAGATGGGAGCCAATGGGCGTTAAAACCAGCTAAATCTGCAGCAGATTTATATAAACAAGAGAGGGGAGGGGGAGCAAGACCAGGCATGTCGGGCCTCCTGCTCACTTCCACTGTCCCGTAGGAATGCTGGATGTGTTTTCAAACACGCGTCCAAAATAATTCCAGTACCACTGAAAACAACAAACAGAGACACTGAGGCTTTCATCAGCTAAACATGATTAAAGGTTTCCTGGGAAACGCTACAGAAAAGAATGAAGGTAATGATGCAAACACCAGTAATTCATTATTTAGTTTGGAAACCCAGAAATTGTTCATTGACATGTTTTATCTTATTTTTTCTAAATATGTAAGACTTTAATTAGATACATCAAATATATTGAACTCTTTTAGGCTATGTAAATGTATATTTAAAATATATGTAGCCGACCAAAATCTGAGAAAAATTTATTGTTTCTTGGTTTAAACCTTTCTTTTACCAATCATAGTGAGCCCAATACAGAAAAGTAAAACGTTCTGGCACATTTACACACTGGCTAATTGTGCACAAGGACACTTAAATCGCTGTTGGTTGTGACATGATCCAGATTCTAACTTGGTACCAGAACATGGGGTCCAGCCAGCTTTTTACTATTGTAAAAAGACGTTGATGCAACCAACATCGAACACTCAGATTTACGGTTCTTAATATTTGTGTATTTTGGTTCATATCTCCTCTCTTTGGAGATCTGTGGTGTGTCAGTGTTCACACCACCAATAGGTGCTCTCTGCTGGATTACATCCTATAGTACACATCGGGGATACACAGTCAGAGGGCCTGAGCGAAGAAACAGGAACCCAGTTTCCCGCACATCTGGCACATTTAAATATCCAGCTGCTACAGTGGCGTGTGTGTGGAAAACCAAAAGCACGCAAAGCCTGTAATGTTAATGTCTTTTTTTAAATAGCCTGTGTTACTGAAAAGACCAGGCTTTATTTCTGTCACAAACCAAAGCCCCAAAATGACTGAAGCTGTTAGTGGGACCCTGGTAATCCTACTTTTTAAACGGTTTGCCGTGCGGCGGGTAATCGTCTGCCTGACAAATCCCACCGCACTTGGTGACACGCGAATGAGAGGATGAAGGGCTTCTGTGACCCACCCACACACGAATGAGAGGATGAAGGGCTTCTGTGACCCACCCACCGACACACGAATGAGAGGATGAAGGGCTTCTGTGACCCACCCACCGACACGCGAATGAGAGGATGAAGGGCTTCTGTGACCCACCGACATGCTGCAGAACAGACATGCATGTCAGCAGTGTGCTTGCTGTGTGGGGCAGGATCGTATCTGATTGGTCTGTCAGAAAAAGCCATCGGTTATTATTACAAACAACATAATCGTGCAGTCTGAAGCACAGACGCCCAACCACTGCCGCTTTCTTGTTCCCAATGCTCTCCGTTAGTAACCGTTTATGGAATTTGTCTGTTGCTTAACTTGCGTTTCCCTGCTTTGTTTTGCCGTAGAGGGGTTGTAGCACTACTATCTACGGGATAAACATCAACGTGTAATTTTCCCTAGAGTCTTGGACTTTCGTCGAGTGCCCCCGGTGGTGGGGAGGCTGATCAACATGACAAAGGAAATCCAGGACGTAACACGCGACAAGAAGCTGTGGAGGACCTTCTTTGTTTCTCCAGGTACAAACGCCATGCTTCGGGATCCAACGGCAATTATCAACCGTGCATTTGGCCGTCATTTTAGCAGCACAATCTATGGCTGATGGAAGTATCTCAGTTTTAAGTTAGGCTACCAAGTTTAGGCTAATCGATATTATTTTCACTCTTAATCAGCAACCTACATGGCTGAGTTTAACATCTCGATTTTAACTTTTTACTTTGCTAACTAGCAGATAGCGGCCAGTAAAGTAAGAATGATACATTAAATATAAGATAACTGTGGTATTATAATAGATACCGTTCAATTTTATTTTTTGTAGTTTCGTTGCTCAAAATAGGTCATTTTCCCTCCGTTTAGAGGCAATGGAAAATCCAGGCTAATAGTTACCCAAAAGAATCCTAGCGACGATGTGATGTGCATATGAATATCAGTTCCCTTGGGCCAGATCAAACCCCAAAATGTTCTGTGCCCCCCTGTAGCCAACAACATCTGCTTCTATGGGGAATGCTCCTACTACTGTTCCACGGAGCACGCCCTGTGCGGGAAGCCTGATCAGATCGAGGGTTCCCTGGCCGCCTTTCTGCCTGACCTGGCTCTGGCCAAGCGCAAGACCTGGAGGAACCCTTGGCGTCGCTCATATCACAAGCGCAAGAAAGCAGAGTGAGGACTCCTGTCCCTAGACACCGGATTAGCAGCCTCGCTCGGCAGAAAAGAGAACATTTTATCCCACGGCTTCATTGACCCAACATTGATTTAGCGTCCAGTGTCCGGTCTGTGAGAGGCGATGCTTGGCTGTTGCAGAACCAAAGTGATCGGCGGTCCACATTCTGAGAGAATAAGGTTTTTCTTCAGGGATTTGTCAGCCAAGGCTGCACAATCACAGTTGTGTGTGTTGCCTAGGAACTCAGTGGCTTTTAAAGAAACACGTCCTACATTCTGTTGTTTCTTAACATTTAAATTAGATCACTGAGCTTGGGAGAGAACGCGTTATTCCTGTTCCTTTGTTTGCCGAGACTAAGTTGCCACTCACCTGCTCTGACATTTCATCAACTGAATCTCTAGTTGTGCAAAGAAAGAGCAATGGGGTTAAGTGAAGAACAGTAAACACATCCTGTCAGTTCAAGTTTGACCAGCACCGTCATCATTTTGTCTCTTGTGAGAGAAATACCCCTACGATTTTCACTTCTCTTAGACCGGTGTTAGAAAACTAATAGTAAATGTTACAATATCGATATTTTAACACATTTCATAAATGTTCAGTTGACAGTCTACTGAAATATCAGTATAAACCAACCTGTCAACCAGAAGATTAAGACTTTGTCTCTGACATGTTCTGCTGGTTGCCTAGGCATCCCACACACATTTTCACAGGATCCCAGGGCAACCGTTAAAAATATTAATATATAAAAAATTAAGCACACAAGAAGACCTTCACGTATCGAAGTGGTTTCTCTCAGAATCTCAAGTGCTCGTCTCGAACATCTCTGGCTCTCATAAATCCGTTTCTAAATTCAGATTGATTCGTCAAGATATGACTAAACGCCACAAACTGAAATATTGTATAAATCTTGTACAAACCGGAATCTCTTATATTGTCTGGGCTGTGTGAGTTGACCAGATAGTTATTCATAGAAATAAAGAATAAAAGTAGTATTGCTTTAATTAGCTGCTTTTGTTTTTTCATATAAAGTTTAATAACTGGTACCAGGTTTTCAGGGGCAACAACAACAAAAAAAAAACTATTGGGAACTATATTGTCCTAATTACTCTTTAAAAAAACTGTCATGGTAGACAAAAATATGTTATAAAGAGTATGTTTGACACCGGCATAAAAACAGATATAGCAGGATAATCTTGCCAACAAAGACAGGGATTTCAAATGAATGCCTTTTCATCTACTCTGTCAGTTTTGCTGCTATAAAGATCGATTAATCTCACCCGTTAACGAACCATGACTGAGAGTAGCCCTTGAGGCGTTAGGCTGTCTGTAACAAGGCGTTTCCGTGGCGTCGGCAGGTGGGAGGTGGATCCGGACTACTGCGATGAAGTCAAACGGACGCCGCCCTACGACCGAGGCTCACGTCTCCTGGACATCATGGACATGACCATTTTTGACTTCCTGATGGGTGAGACGTGAACCGAGTCCAGACAAGGCCGTGTTTGCCCACACCCTAACAATCTCACTGTCAGACTTCCGCAGGAATGGCGCTCGCATGTGTAGCTCCACTCCCAGAGAGCTGAAGCAGGCTTCTTTGTCCTTAGGTTCTCCGTTCACAAGGATGTGTCGGTAGAACTCTCCGCGAGGAACTTATTTCAGAACTCCAGAGAAACAAGATGGGTACCACAAACTGATTCCATTAAGCCCCGCCCACTAACTGAAGCGCTCTGTTTTGTCTTGCAGGTAACATGGATCGTCACCACTACGAGACCTTTGAAAAGTTCGGGAATGAGACCTTTATCATCCATCTGGATAACGGAAGAGGGTGAGGAGGCGCGTGTAAATGGAACAAAAATCTAAACTCACATAGTCAGAATGAAATACAAACGCCATGGAGACTGAGTAGAAGCTGACGTCTTGTGCTTCGAGTGTTCCCGCTAGGGTTGAAATCTGTTGTCTGGGCCCCTTTTCAGATCCATTTCTGGCCCAGCCCCCCAAAAGCCCAGGGTCAACTTTAAGGTTGACCGTCAGTGGCCCTAGCCATGTCAGTGATGTCTGTTGCGATGATAATAGGCTTACGTTTTTATCAATGTATCCGTTTCCTCAAAGAATGCAATAGTGGCGCCTACCAGTAATTAGTGTGCCTATATCAAGCACTATGAGTGTAGCACTGTTTATCATTTAGAGGGACGAAACAGAGCCTGCCCTTTAATTAAACTGGTACACTTCCCCAGGTTGTTTGGGTTTTTCAGCACCTTTTTAAGACGCAATGTGGAGATTGTGTGTGCCACCAGTGTTTTCATTATCACTGAGCCAGAGACGTCAGTCTGTTTATCCTCTTCCAGATTCGGAAAACACTCCCACGACGAGGTCTCCATCCTGGCACCTTTGAGCCAGTGCTGCAGGTGAGTCAAAAAACACACACACGCACGCACACACACACACACACGCACACACACACACGCGCACACACACACACGCACACGCACACACGCACACACACGCACACGCACACGCACACACGCACGCACGCACACACGCACACACGCGCACACACGCGCACGCGCACACGCGCACACGCACGCGCGCACACACACACACACGCACACACGCACACGCACGCACACGTGCACACACACACACACACACGCACGCACACACGCATGCACACGCACGCACACACACACACGCACACGCGCACACACACACACACACGCACGCACACACACGCGCACACGTGCACACACACACACACACACGCATGCACATGCGCACGCACACGTGCACGCGCGCGTTCGCACAATTCCTGGTGATGGCATAATTATGTGATTCAGGTCCTGATGCAGCAAAGCATCCCTAAACCCATGACATCACCCCCACCCTCACCAGCACTAAGCTTTATCGTTTGTATGAGGCTCTTGCTGCGGAACGCGGCGGTCGCCCGTGGCGACCATCTGTCCATAGAACATAGAGCAAGACCTCTTGAGGCTCGTGTGGGTTTTGATCATTCCCCAGGCCCAGGCTGCTAAACTTAAAAGTAAGAAGCCACTGAAACATGCACGAATGTGAGCCGCTTTCACCTTGAAGAATAACCCCTAAGCCAGTAATAGCGGAGTGTCTGGCCTGTGACTGCTCTCCCCAGGGTAAAGCGCTCCACCCACCTGCGCCTCCAGCTGCTGGCTAAGGAGGAGTACCAGCTGAGTGCCCTGATGGAGGAGTCTCTGCAGGCTGACAGACTGGCTCCTATCCTCATCCAGCCCCACCTGGAGGCCATGGACCGCCGGCTTCGCCTGGTGCTGCAGGTGCTAGGAGACTGCGTCAAGAAGGAGGGCTACGCCAGCGTGGTGGAAAATGACCTGCTGGGAGAAAACCCTCATGTGGCCACTAGCCGGAGGTAGTCGGCCTGGACTAGAGGGAGACTTCGGCCGCTCCACAGATCAAGGAAGTCTTGCAGAAGACTGTTTTATTTCTGCTACTTTTTGAATTCAGTGAATTCCAGGACTTATTGTCAATGCATCCACCTGCCATATTTATGTGTGTGTGTGTGTGTGTGTTGGTATATATGTATACACACATGTAATGTGTGTGTGTGTGTGTGTTGGTATATATGTATACACACATATAATGTGTGTGTGTGTGTGTGTGTGTTGGTACATATATGTATACACACAAATAATGTGTGTGTGTACTGTACATATATTGAGAGAACGAGAGAATTTATCAAGGATTCGAAAAAATATGGAGTACAAATATATTTTAAAAAAGTGGTGATAAACATGATCTCACTCAGTAAAAGGTTTTATTGTTTATATTTGAAAGTACAGATAAGATCAATTTTTTTTCTGGTTGGCTTCCTGTTTTATTTATGAGCTCAGTATTGATTGGATTGCTGGTTTGCTCTATGATTTTGGTCTGGCGGCATTGGTTACTATGAAAATATTTAGCACTATATTTATCTAATTGTTTAAAACATTTAGGCACAACACAAAAAATTCACCCACTGATACAGAAAACATTTTTTATAAATTCGGATATTAATTTTTCACTTGTCAGACATTTGACTCAGATTCTTGCAGCGTTGTCTTATTAAAAATTCACAGCGTCTCAATTAAATGTATTTTCTAGTTATTCCTGGTATCATAAACAGTATGCGCCAATTGTGTCTGTAAGCATTTAATACACTATACAATTTTTGGACACCGTCTTCAAAAAGCAACATTTCTTTCAAGGGTTGTCCATCTTATATATTACAAAGAGAGGAGAAAAGTTTAGCCTGTGAGAGGCCAGTTATATCCAGTCTTATTCAGAGGTTGCCTTGGTCGGTGTTAAACAGCACTGGAGATTTATAATAGTTATATTCAAATGATCCTAATTTACAGATTTAAATAAATGTTTTTTTGTTTGTTTTTTTTTACCGATCATGAAGGGTAGAGAACAGTATTGTCATTCACAAACCTTTTTTGAAAAATGTTGCTTATGGTCACATACACAGGACTGTACAGGAATAAACCAGTTTGAAGAAATTTAACACATAAAAAGGTGATGGATTGTCTTTTGTGTGCCAGCCGATGAACAATAACTAGGCTCTAATCACCCACTTTTTTCAGATTAACCCTGGTAGCACTACCTTCATTTGGCGTAGTCCGCGGGTTTTTAAAAAAAAACATTTAATTTGAATTTACATGGCGGAGAGTAAAGATAAAAATTGGTTTTACACGTAGGCAGCATTTTAATAAGAAAAAACTAAATAATCCTTAATTGGTACAATATCACATTTTTTCTTTATACTTTAGCCAAATACGAGTCTGAGAAATAACTCCATATTACGGGGGGGGGAAATGACATGCTGTTGGTGTTTAAGTGATTATACATTTTCCCTAACGGTCCCAAAAGATTCCATCGGCCTCTTAAATTCAACGAATTGTAGAGCGGAAATAATCTCCACTTCCATTTAGCCTGTCCAGCTTTTTGTCACATTGTCTCTATAAGATTCAAGTGGAAATAAATGCTGGAACCAAAACCTGTTTCAGGATATCCTGTAAAGTGCTGACCAGGACTCATATTTCTTATTTTCGTATTTAATCCCAAATCCGGGATTAGATTCCCGTCAGAATGAAAGAAAGAGTTGGATACAATTTGCCGATGATCAGGGACTTGAGCCATCGATGTGGCTTTACTCCCGGAGTCTCTTGTTAGCTTGCTGCGTCCTGCCATTTACAAAGAAAAAAGATTCCGTCCTAACCCTGTAATACGCTTTGTTGACAATTCTCTGATGATGCAATCGGATAAATAAAACATTGTCGCTTGCTAACGTATTACACTGGCGTGTTCGACAGCAAACTGGACCTACTGTTTTGTTACGGTTATGGTCTCTTGGTACAGCTGACTGGCTTTTACTGTACTAATTATTTTGCTGGCAATATAGAAAGTTCTATGTTTTTACGATATGCTGAGTATGTAAGACACTTAGCTAAAGGCTTTATATATTCAATACGCAGGTAGCTAGCTATCCTTTTTAAGAACCGATGAGGATACCTGTAAAAAGGCCATTCTGAACCCAGACTACCTCCTGTGGGGTGGTCTGACCTGATCTGACCCGATGCCAGGAGTAGTTCATGTTTAGGTCAAAATGTTTTCATTTTCAGACCTGGACTGAGAACTGTAGCAAGACAATAGTTCAGAATTACATATGAGATTTTAAGACTTTTGAAACACTATGACAATCTAACCTATTTGGGTTACACATCACATACACATACACATTTTTAAAATTGGTATAGGAAATTGTGAATTCACAACTTACTTATGGTCATATACAATGCCACAACATTATGGCCCATTAAAATTGTGACTGACTGAAAATCATTAGCTGTAATAACTAGTGACTAATTCCAGGGTTAACAGTTTGTTATTTAAACGCAACCCGTCCTGATTCTGTCTTTGCAAACTGATTCTGTCGGGTCAAACTGATAAACAAAGCCTGCAAATATGTACATTCATCTCTGCAAATTTGAGATTTTTTTCCCCCTCTGTATTGCGCATCTTTTGTTATCTATCAGTTGGCATGAAGCAGAGTTAAATCAAGTTTAATTAACAGCACTCTGTCACAGATATTCTATTCCCAAGCATTTCTGAAGACTTAAGGACTTTCTATTTAAGTTTGCAGTATGGTTTACAATTCATGTGCTGTGAATATACCAGAGCGGGGAGGCCAGGATTCCATCTTTTTGTGTGCCGTGAAGACACTGACCGTATTTTCTGATGCTTGGACACCATGTCTGTTATTGTCCACAGTGATTGCATAAACAAAATCAAAAGAGAACAGGGTGTCCAAAGTGATCTTTTTACCATCTCCTTTCTGAAAAGCTGATGCTGCTTCTCAGGAGCCGAACAGAGATGCAAATCAAATAGAATTTTGTTCCAACTTCCCCGAAGAACAAAAAACACATTTCAATTCACTTTGAAAGAAAGTGTCTGTGCCTGTAGCCCTTAATTTTGTGGTTTTCCTTTAATCTTTAAAAAAAAGATTGTTATTTATTGAAGTATGAATCAGACGTTGCAAAGGGGGAAACACATTTGCTGATTTCGGTTTTTTGTTGTGCGGTACTATCAAATGTAATGAAATATCGATCTCTTATCCGTGGAAAAAGTGGGGTGAAAATCTATTCACTTTTGCAGAGTGGAATGAAAAGTATTTAAATTAGAAACTATAATTAAAATAGTAAACCAGATTCCTGGGCAATGGAAGATTGGTCTGAATATGTGGGTTAACCTTTGAACAATAAAACGACCCCCTCGTTACAAACAAGATTTTCTCATTTAATTTTCATAGTTAAATGTAAATATCAACAAATACAGCTATACGCTTTTTGTCCTTTCATGCATTGTTATTGTGGAATTTGTACGCAATAAAAAAAAAACGTTAAAAAGAGTGTGGGTTTTAAGAGAGAATGGAAGATAAGCGTGTAAAGAATGGTGTCACTGATATTATTGTCCTTTCTTGAGAACATGAGTGGACCTTGGTGAAGAAAATAAGATTATGGCGTTTTCGAGGCACAAGGGAACTACTAAGTAATGTTCTGCCGACAATGAATTGCTACGATTATGATTTCCCAAAGGGGTGTTCGGAAAAGCCGCTGACCATTACTCGCACAACTCAACGACGCTGTAGTGAAAAGACCATAAATGTGTCCTTAACATGTTCCAGAATTATGGAATCAACAGACGGATAAATCCTCCACAGAAGCGGACTATCCTGGTCCTTCAAAGCAGCGCCAGATTTACTCAGGGACGAGCAGGACAGTAACTACGGCTTTGGCACAGTTTTTAAATAACGGCTTTAAATAAGATTTACTCAGGAAGTATATATGACCTGTAAATGCAAAAATATAAGATTAAGCTCCTAGAGGGGTAGAATTGTACTTCCAACTACCACTATACTAAGAATTTGAATGGAGTTAATTTAATTTCGTTTTTAAAGTTTAAAACGCAATATTTTAGTTAGCCACAAGGTGGCTACAACAAACAATATCATGCACATCTTTACAACCAACTGGGCCCAAGACGCCTACTCACGCAATCATAATAAGCAAACGAGAGTACTTTTATCTAATTTGTTGCCCATGTTTCCCCATTTCAACTTTAAACCTAAACTTTCAATTACCGACGCAATTTGAAAATAGCATACAACATTTTTTTTTGAGAGAAAGTCGACCGCTCAAGTTTCCAGTTCAACAATTTGAGGAAACAATCCCAAAATAAATTTTTAAAAATACGACAGCAGTGATTGAGTTCGAGGTTCAATACCACCGCACCAGGTCCTGCACATCATGCGTTTTAATCTGTCCTCCTTGATTTCGGGCACAATCGAAAGGATTAGCGAGAGAGGGCCATCGTCAGGACAGGATTTCTATCAGATAAGATCACTGAGCCTTGTTTCCGTTGAAAGAGCATGCCCACTAAACCGGGAGAATATATGTTTCAATTAATTAACTTAACCAGAACATTGTCTGAAGAACCCCGTTGTTACAGCAGTAATTGAAGAACCCAACATAACTTTCACCAGTAGATGGCGCTCTAAATCTAACGATTGGATCGACGAAACGTGTTTAAAAATGTGTAAATAGTTACCCACCTGCGCTGCATAGAGAACATCCCGGTGAACGTGCGATGTGTCACTGTTACCCCACAGTGCAGATTTTGTAAGCCTTCCCTTATCAACGCAATAGACAGAAACTGCTCTTTTTGAGGTTCCATCAAATGTTCAATTTCTGTATCTCTCAAGATTAATTATAGTTTTATAGTTTTTTGGGAGGTCTGGGCAATATTTTCAGTAGTTATCAGCTTTTGTTTATTCACAAATTTTTCCTAGTAGTATTAGTTGGTTCCTTTGAATTCACTGCCGGACAATGACGCCCTGCATCTGCAGGGGTGTGGAAGAAGTCCCAGGTCACTCAAACGCCCCCTGTCTGCTAATCCAGGTAGAACAGCTTTAATTATAAAATGAAAAGAGACCAAAAACCAGCCCAACAGCAGTGACCATCTGGCAAGCAGAGCCACTTTAATTTATAATTATAAATATTAATATTAATAAGAGCGTACCGACGTTTGATCCTGAAGTATATCGCCTGATTTCAAATGAAGGGAGGACAAGATATATAAACAACTGCAGATTCTACCATGGAATAAAACGGTTTTCGCTTATTAATCACTCAACTCACCCTGCAGTGAGAACATCTCTCAGTGAAACTCTATCAAAGTGTGTCTTCTTGTATAATTATGAAGTATGATTATATATACAATTATAAAGTTTTTTTTATGTATACATAATATTTTCTGGAATGTGCGTTTATTGGAAAACATAAAAATCAATTGCGTCGTAAAAAGTGTGTATGTGTTTGTTTGTACACAGCGTTCTAAAAGCCCACGCTTATCACTGCTGGTCACCACTAGATGGCAGGATTGTAATCACTATAGGAAATCTTTCCTTCAACCCCAGTACAGTAAACTTGACCATCTGCAGGTTCCTGCGGGAATAATTTACATTATTTCTTTTTTCTTTTAAAACACATTTTATATTTTAATACATTTCTTGAGTGTTTATGTATATATATGAACATACAAAACACATTTTTTCACCTTTCCCCCACTGAAATTATTTCCTGTCCACTGGTGGTCCAAAGCAAGACCTGGGGCTTTTCTCCCTGCTTAGCAGCTCTGGTTGCATAAAACTTTACTACCCTAAGCTAGGTCAAAGTCCGCGTTAATTTAAAGTGATCAAACTTCTATTGATTTAGTACCGATTCTGTTTTTTGCGCGTTGCCATGGCCTTGTTTGTGTGGTTATTACAATCAAACTCGTCCTGAATTTGAATGAAATCCTTTTTTTACCCTCTGTTTTGCATTAGCATCCCTTTCCAATGGACTTTCTTTGGGGGTTTGTATGTGATTGACGGGGTTGATGGAAACTTTGTTTTCTGAAGTCTTACATGGTGGTCTCAGAACCCCCATTTATATACACATGGGCGAGATCGAAAATGCCAATCCCATCATCCCTGGAAACAATGAGTATGACCACTGTCCTTGTCTCCATGGTAACAGCCAGACCCCTTTCCACCTCCCTTGCCCACACACCTCCTGTCATTGATCAATAGGCTTGTGCACTTGTCAGTTTGAACAGCTCACCCTACCCCCACTACGTTTATCCAGATGGACGACTGGAAGGTCATATTTCTCATTAAAATACTCCATTGCACTTTCATGGGGTGACCATTAAACCCCTAAACACATGAGACATCGAAGTCTCCATCGCTTTCTGGCTATACACCAGCTGTAGAGTCCAGATAATTACTTTTAATCCCGTTACAGATGAAAATTTACCAGATTAAGCGTCGGCTATTTATGGAGAGGGGGTATTCTAAGTTTTAATATCAAGTTTATAATCATTGCACGATGTAAATTTAGTTGGCTTCTAGGGGCGTGGCTGTCTTGTGTTCCATGTGAATTAAACCCGCGTTAAAGCAAGCGCCATTTAATCTTCTTCTTTATCAAGAAAAAACACATCATGGCAGTTTATCGCCGCCGTGATTATTTGTCCACAACACAAATGTATGTAAAGACACAGAGGAGCATCATCTCTTCTGATCGCCTCTACCCCAGTTGGGAAACCCCACCGTTTAAGTGGATTACAATGTCAAATGTCCAGTCATTATGCATAATTATTGTGACGCAACGTGTGTCACTGAGAACCAAACTGACCATGTGGATCAATTGGATGGAAGGCTCAATGTGTGTTCAATTGCCAAGGGGGGGGTTTAACTATCAAACAATATCAGAACAAAGACCTTTTTCTAAATGATTAAGAAGAAAGTGGAGACCTAATGAGTTTCGTGGGTGGAGGAAAATAGGCAGAGTGACATTCAGAACCGGGGGACCAAACCAGAAAATGCCGCAGAGACGCCAGCCATGAACGGATATAAAATTCAGACCAGCCAATCATCAAATTACTGAATTCTCCTTGTTAATCTAAGCACAAAGAGGCTCCTGATTGACTTGTGAGAAGCACAGAAGTAGAACAGCAAGGTTGGAACATTCTTATTTATTTTTTATCCAAACAGAGTGAATGTATGTCTTTTTTCATATCATAAGCTGAGAAATGGTACCAGGACTTCAGGCAGTTTTGTCTATCAGATCTCGACTCTTGTTTCAAGCTTGACATTTTCGAAAAGACCTGATGCCCCGACAAGTAGAACAGTGGAAAATCAGCTGAAAATGCTGAAAGACGGCTCGGCCATTAAAAAAACATTAATAGGGAATATCTTTCAGTACCAGAAAAAAAAGGGTACGTCTAGGCAGACAATAGAACTCAGACCAAACCATAACAAGTCACATTTAAGAGCAACGTCATTAGATATTTGGTCAAAATAAATACACTCCGTCCTGAAGAGTACAGCTAAAATGAATCACCTGTCCAGGAAAGGATTGCCCGGTCTCACGTGTCAGGTAAATCTCTCAAGGTGGACCATCGTATCACCACAGCCTATTTACAGCATTGCAATATCAATTTTGCCATGCCATAAACAACCATTGTCCAGCCGTTTCTATGGTAACCATCTGGCTCCCTCACACAAAACACTAGTGCCTTCTCCTCCCATTGATCACAGGACATCACAGGATCACAGGGTGTCACAGGATCACAGGTCGTCACAGGATCACAGGGTGTCACAGGATCACAGGGCATCACAGGATCACAGGATCCCAGGGCGTCACAGGATCACAGGACCACAGCGTGTCGCAGGATCCCAGGGTGTCACAGGACCACAGGATCACAGTGCGTCACAGGATCACAGGACCACAGCGTGTCGCAGGATCCCAGGGTGTCACAGGACCACAGGACCACAGGATCACAGTGTGTCACAGGATCACAGTGCGTCACAGGATCACAGGGCATCACAGGATCACAGGGCATCACAGGATCACAGGATCACAGGGTGTCACAGGATCACAGGGCATCACAGGATCACAGTGCGTCACAGGATCCCAGGACCACAGGATCCCAGCCTGTCAGGGCCACAGTGCATCACAGGGCCACAGTGCGTCACAGGATCACAGGGCATCACAGGGCATCACAGGATCACAGGATCACAGGATCAAAGGGTGTCACAGGATCACAGGATCACAGGGCATCACAGGATCACAGTGCGTCACAGGATCACAGGATCACAGGGCATCACAGGATCCCAGGACCATAGGATCCCAGCCTGTCAGGGCCACAGTGCGTCACAGGATCACAGTGCGTCACAGGATCACAGGATCACAGGGCATCACAGGATCCCAGGACCACAGGATCCCAGCCTGTCAGGGCCACAGTGGTCACCAGTTCTGCCTCGTGCGTTCAGCTCTCCTTTTCCGTGCGTAGACAGCCCCGCTCTTGTGGAGCCATTTCCAGGCATTTCTGCTCGCTCACCTTTCACACTCTCTGTGATGCAGCTGAAAAATAGCCTGGCCGTCTGTGACATGTTGCCTCGGGTCACGCTGGGAGATCAGGTCCTCGATTAAATCCTCATTCTGTTTTCAGCTTGCTCGCTGAAAACCAGCCACATTGTAGAGACAACAAACTTCTGCGGAACACATTTTACTTCTGTTTGTGCTACAATTAGGGCACATTTTTACAGCGTTTATTACAAGTAATTTACCTTAAACTTAGCAATCTAAATATAAGTGAAGTCGTCACTTTTTTGTATCTTCAAATGTCCCCTTTCGCTAAATTTCCTTTTTCCAATCATGATCATCAGACAGACAGGGTGGGTCTGTCACCGTGGAGTTGTTTGACCTGTCCTTTCCTCCCAAACACGTCCAGGCTTTGGGACAAAAAGGGTGATGTCATCCTTACAGGTCCCGTCCCTCCACACCAGTGGCTCTTCTCCAAACCAATGACAGATAAGTTATTATAATACAGGGCGACGTAAGCCGGCCCCTGACTCTTGATGCTATTAAGTCAGGCATTACAAATGAGAGGGAGTCTGGTACGTGCTGTTTTAAAAGCTACTGTTTATTTTGTTTAAAAAAACGAGTTTGACGTGCATGTGTATGTGTGGGGGTTTTTTGAACTCCTGAGAAAAAGCATCACGATGTTAATGTTTTTAATTTCCTTTTCTGATATTGTCTTCCACCCTCAACACAACATCATACCCCGCTGAAGGTTAATCATTTGATCCACTCGTTAAAAAATCTTCTTGATACGATCGCAGGTGTAACGTCTAAATGAGTGTTGGAGTGACCATGTGAATGGTAATTTCAGCTTTCCTACATTAGCTCATCCTTAATGATCTAAGCTGAAAGAAAGTTGTGTAAACGCGTGCAGTGGCCGGCCTAATTGGACGAGCTGTTGTAGTTTAATATGACACTACAGCTGAAGTAACAGAGGGGCTAACCCTAAGCTGAGCGTGTAGCCAGACTAATTAGCAGACGCTCTTCTGTTCAGTTATCCAGAGCTAGTCCTAGCACCAGTAAATCCCATTACGGTTGGCACTGACACTGCGCCCACACTGATAAAAGGCACCGTTTTCTGTGATCCCGGGAGCCTGGAGATCTAATTAGGGGTGCGTGTGCATTCGCCAAAAATCAAAAGCAAGCCAAAAGTCCAAACACGGCCGGACGAAGACGAAGTCATCTTCACCCCTTCTCCCCCATTCGTCAGCAGGCCCCTGGGCTTCTCTGCCTGTTTACAGCAGTCTTGACTCAGCATGGCGTTAGCCTCGGCATTGGTTTTACTTCAGGACAAAGCCATTCAATAAATCAGCGCAGCTTCTGCAGCTGGGGGAGACACACACACACACACACACACACACACACCTCATATTCTGGTGAATATTCTGGTGAATATTCTGGTGAATATTCTGGTGAATAGTGCAGAATGGTTTGTATTCCAGTGATGCCAAGAGTCCTTCACATTCCTCCGTTTAGACACAGTGTTCCCACATGTTTACCACTTCAGATATTCGCCATTATAATGTGTGGATTTAGTGGAAGGGGTTGTTCGGTTCTGTGCATGACTACCGCACGGCAAAGCAACGCTGTCATTCCTGAGCGCCTGGGCTGGGGGAGGGCTGAGAAAGGAGATGACCCGGGTGCGAGCACGGGACAGGGGGCGGGACAGGGGGCGTGGTCAAGCCCACACCACTGAACCACCATCCAGCTCCAGGATAGGAAGGGGGGTAGGAGGGGCAAGGTGGTGTTTTGGAAAGAGCAAAACGATCAGAGATGCCACCCTCCTCCTTTTCTTATTTTCATTCATATCACACACACTTATACACACACACACACACACACACACACAAACACACACACACACACACACACACACACAAACACTCACACACACACACACACACACACACTTATACACACACACACACACAAACACACACACACACACACACACACACACAAACACTCACACACACACACACACACACACA
>JAOVYW010001282.1:0-10685 GCA_025775045.1 Hiodon tergisus | reverse complement strand
AAAAATAAAAAATAAATTAAAAAACATACATGTAGTGCAACTCGAAAACTATGCATATCAAAAACTTTCCCCCATTTCGCAAGATGGCGAAATTTAGCAGTTGTGAGGCATGTCATTGAACAAAGAGGTGGATAATCATGGCTTTGAATTGTGCAAAATGTGCGTTTTCACATCGTAGTAAGTGAATAATAAGCCCCGTTTCTGGGTACTCATATAGTTTTTCTTCACATAACCGATTGCCATTTACTATCTCTCAAAAGTAACATGGTTAAAATGACAAACCTTGGCTTGATAACAGCTGCACAGATAGTTTACCCTGCCAAATAGAAGCCGCAATGACTTATTACACTCTTTTTCTGAGGAGAAAGGGTGAGATACGGAGTTTATAACATCCAAGTGTTCCAATCCAAGTAACGACTGAGAGTAAACAACGAGGAGGAGGGCAAAAAAACCCGTTTGTCCACCCCTGGCCTACACAAATGGACAAGTGACATTGACCATCTTTCCGAAGTCCAATAAACTTTGGATTATCTCATGGGCTGTTGCCTCGTGTGTGTGGTGGTTAAAGAAAGGGTTAGGTTCCCAGTCAGTACACATGTATGCATACACACAGTTTACACATCCGAGCAATTTTTAGGCACCGCAAAGGCTTCGATGATACCTCACATAAAAAATTGCTACGTATACAAAATTGTAATCCTCAAAAGAAGTGCTTACATTAAAAAAAAACTAATGCTTTAAATTGCTGTTTGTTTTAAAGAAGAAAAATAAAGACAGCTTTAGAGCATGGCAGCGTTCCGAGAATCCTTTGGTTGAGGAGGACCTGGGCTATACTCCTCACAGCTTGACGGATGAGTCACGATCTGATTAACAGAAAAGCCAGACGGGATCTCTCTTCCTCAAGCAGAGGGGAGCCAATCTTGTTTATCCGGAAGTGAATGCTCCACTAACGAAGTCAACTCGTCGGTAGCCGTTTAGTTGCGGACTCTCACATGGGAACATAACAGTGTGCTCAAGGCTTCAGTTTAAGTTAGAAAACATCAACAATATCGGTTGATGTATTTACCCGTGTTCACTACTAACTAGTTTGCCATTATCTGTGGGGTTAGCTACATATAGTGTTGTTGATAATTTCACATATGCACTGCCAACTTAATAACATGTGTTTTTGGGATGTCTGTCCCAAATATTTGAAGAATCGTTCAGCGGTGCAATTTTTTTCTAACAAACTCATCAACACGATATGAGAACACTGTGTTCAGTTCGCCATGCGCAGGTTATTCAATCGTCAAAAATCTCCTTGTTTCCTCCGCTAATTAGTTGGCACAGGGTTTTGGTGTTATAAAAATTGTGGTGAACATTCTTAAAACACATCTTTAAAATGTGGACGGCCGACTATACACAACTGAACTGTAAAAAACGAACATTTCTATCTTTAATGAACACTTATCATTAAAATAATTTTTGGAAAAACTCCTTGGTGCACTTGAGATTACTTTTCTAAATTATTCCCTAATTCCAAACTGCGTTTGTGTTGCTTGCTACAAAACTGAGAGACCGTTTCTAAACTGCTTTTCAGTAAAGATGCTTGAAAATCTCGGAGTTTCCTTCACGATTTTCATTTCACATAACTTCGGGGGCTCACGTGTATTATTTCAAGGAAATCATTTTAAAATTACTTTTGAAGTTTAGCAACTACGCGCAGGTGCCCAGATATTCCCGCTTTGCAAGCGACAGCAAACTCCACAAAATATGGATAAAACGATCTCTACAATACCATTCACAGTGACAAGAGGAATTATTTATCTTTTGTTTTAAATGAGGAAATAAATATTTCCAATAGCTTTACTATTAAATAAACTCGCATATGGCGCTGACGATACAAATTACCCAAGTACCGTACAAGAACAGCCTCGGTCTTATTTTTTAATTATTTTGTTTTGTCTGCATACGTGGCATCCTCCAAATCCATGGGCGGGTCATAAATATCGACTGAGTTCCTTTTAATATATCGCGTCCCATGCATAAACCGGGGTTGAATATACGTGGGTGAAAACCGCACCTGTTTGAATTGTAGTGTAATTTACGAAATTGTTTTGTTCACATGCCAGTGTTAAATTTCATTTGGCTATTGACAAATCTCATAGATCGCTTTGTAAATACGATTTTTCTCAGGTAGTTTTATTGAAAAGTTGTAGTTAGACGCACTGGAACTTCCTCTTCTAACTCAAACGTATCCTGCTTCTTAACAATGTCTGTAAGTTTTGTGATGCCGGATATACATTTTAAACACAGATAAAACATCTCGAATCGTCTGAGATTCTCACATTCAACATGTACTACCTTATTGGTTATTACGTAGAGAGAGACGACGAAAAATACGATTTGCCCAGAATAACACCTTTCTATTAAAATCAAAGACAGATTACTTGTTGTGCTCGGGTGAAAATTAAAAAGAAAGGTATCACTCACCATCCAAGCCTTGTTATCAGAAAATCATAAAAGATTCCAATTTTAATTTAAAATAATTATTCTGCTTACCTCAGTAATTGACTTGCCAATTTAGTTTTAACCAGCAGGGAGTGTCATAAACTGTATACCCCCATTAGACAAACGTTCTTACTCCTGCGCTGCTCATTTTGTGGAATAAGCACGCTGGGAACAATAGTTCTCTCATGAGCAAAGCAACATTGGGAATGATGCGGAATCAGCCGACACGACTACAAAACCCATAATCCCGTTCTCTGTTTACATTTTAAATTCTTGCCGTCAGGCAAAAAAGTTTCGCCGAGTAAGATTATGTATTTTGTATATGAATTTAACCTCGTGTGTTTCATACTATATAATACCTCTTCTAAATTTAAGAAGTAGAAAACGTGCCGTTTGCTGTAGGCCAAACTTTCAATTAAACCCAACTCAAAACAACAAAAGCTGCTAATGCGTTTAAATGCTGTCACATGCCGTGTGTGAGAGAATTTACCCCCCTTACATTTCTCGTCCGGAATAAGCAACATTTAGGATCGAGATAATCTCACTTCTGGTTAGTCCTAAACATTTTATTTTTTTAACCGCTTTTAGTCAAATAAAATTAACTTAGAAAAATGTCTTTCTTAGTCCAGCAAGAAAACAAAATTGGTAAGAAGACAAATTGGTTTTTGTTTTCAGTGTTTGTTTTTCAAGTTAGCAGTTCAGGGAATAACAAATTACAAAGTTTCTAACAAAATCACCCAAGATTTTTTAAAAACTACTGTCATGACCACAGAATTTAGCATTCAAGGGCTTATATACTACCCTGAGAAAATTAGTGGGAGGGATTCTTTGGTAGCTACAGCAAGTTAAAATGCAACTTTGTTCCAAAACATTTCAGTCCTTAACCACTACTCAGAACTCAGGCAGAACTTTCCTGCTCCTGTGCATGAAGGATTTACGTAGCGAATTGGCTCTGAACGCATGGATTCTGCGGCTTGAACTCTAACCAGCTACAAAAACTAGGCCACGAATGAAGAACTCCCGTTGTTTAGAGTGGTTATGTAATTGCCCAGTAATTATCAGTTTGAATAAGAAGGCCTGCTCCTTTCCATTTATGTTCCTGCTTCCTGTTTTATCGGAGCGTCCTTGGGCCTCCGTTGTTTTCTGTGCAGCCCAACTCCCCATTCAAGGAAATTCCCTGGATCACCGCAGCTGGATGCCATGATTCTGAATGGGATTTACCAACATATGAGCTGCAGTTTTACTGCAGACCGTTGCATAGCCCCAGGAATTGTTAAATGAGCAGTACGGCATTCGGTCACCCAGAGAAGCAACTCCTTAAAAAATCATACAGCAATTTCTTTGTGCGGAATTAAATTAAAAATTGTTTTGAAAACGGTAAATTGTAACAGTTAGGTACATTGTTATTTGAAGAATAAAATCTAATCATGTAAGTCGAGGACAAATTGAAAGCCAGACTGTAAATACAAGTACCAATTTGCTGGTGCCTTCTGGAAAATACCTTTGAAGGATAAACTAAGGGAACCTTTTCTTGTGAGGCAGAAAGTGTTAGTGTGACATAGAAACTGGAAAATGTTTTGCTCATTATACCATTTTTAAATAAAGTTTTATTTTAGGTTTATTATTATTTTGTCTGTATTCATTCTGTAAAATTAAAATGTTTTGAAACCCAAGGAACCTTGTCTGTATATGAAGATGAAGAACCTTTGGGCCTGTGGGGGCTCAAAGTTATACTAACTAATAAAGCATTCTGGTGCTCTTTGTGAGACATGGCTGGTTTGACATTTTCGCTGAGCCTGATCCTCTTCCGGACAGGGCCATCGGAGGGCACTGCCTAACAGGTGATACACATTTACTGAGTATTTACTGGAATTGATTAGCCTAAATCAGGTGCAAGGGTGAAATAGGAGAGGGGGCAGTGTTCAAAATGTGTATAAATTAACCACTCCAATTCACTAGACAGCAAAAGAATAAATTGCGCAAGAAATATTTCCAGTATTTCCAAAGACTCGAGATAAATGTGGCTTTTCTCACAGATATAATTTTGTCGGCATTCGACCACAATGCATCACGCAGTACTACGCAAAACAACATAGACCAGTGGGGTTAGAAATGACAATGAACCATACGCACTTTCCGGTTTCTAACGCTCACCTTTTCTCTACTGTTATTTTCTAAATCACTGGGATACTGCATATTCTAGGCATTTTGCCATTGCAAAAAACGAAGTTGCTTAAAATGAGCTGGTTAGAGCTGCTTGGTTGTGTTTTTAGACGAATTTGTCCGAAAAGGCCAAGATTGGTCCGTGGACATGTGGTGATGTAATAAACGCTACAGGGCAGTCATCTTGGTTGACCACTGTTCCACAGGCATGACACTGCAGCAGGGGTTTACCATGCAAACAGCCCCTTGTGGGTAAATTTGTTCAGTAATTTGGGTTTCTTTTGTGCTGTTCTCATGACTGTTGACTTGTGTGTGTCTTTTTGGACATGCCTGGTCCTGGAATACACAGTGCATTTAGTGAATCAACTTATAAACCTAAACAATAAACCTGTACTCTGGTTTTAATAATCCTCTTTAGAAGGTTTGAAATGGGTGTAACTGATCACTTTGTAGGTAATCAGATGTAGGGTAATCTACACTTTTGAACATCTCTGATCAATATCGAAACTGGTGCGAATACAAGAATAGAGTGCCTGCTCCAGCAACAGTTAAGTGGAGTAACTCGTACTGCAAAATATTGCTATTTGGAAAAAGTTGGGTTATTTAGGGCTGTTCGGAAAAGCATTTGCGGTATTAGCTTGTCTACGGGTTTTAATTTAATTCAGTTTTAAGGATTGCAAAAACACTTAAGCTTTGATTAATCTCACAAAAACACTAAGAGTATTTTCTTTTGTTCAGCCCTTTCACGCCTTTGGTCGGTCTACGAATGGCATTAACAAAAGTTGTTTTTTGTTACCAATTAAAATGAAACATTTGCTGTTCGAGGGGTTCTGAGATTTTTCTCGGTATCCTGTCATATTATGCTTCTATATTCACGGTAAGGAAGCTAAACTGAAGCCAACACTTCCCTCTAGTTGCAGAGTAAAATGTTACTATCAACGGGGGATTCACATTCTCCAAACGACGGGTTGTTCCAGGGGAATTTGTTTAAAAGCAGACTAGCGTTATCGGCAGGTGGGAATTAAACAAAGAAGAATAAATAAAGAAGGTCACAGGGATGGAGAAGGGCGCGCTTGAAAGAGGAAGTCAGTGTGAATTCCACGGTTAGGAGTAGTGATTAAATGTGTCGTGCCAATGCACTTGCTTTCATGTGTGGAGCCTGTAAATTTTCACGCTTTATCTCAATTAAATCCCACGTTGGAGGCTGTTTTAAGCTGGAGGGATGCACATGGGGAAATTCAGCCTTCTCAGATGTCTCATGTCAGCCTGATACCAAAGGTATAACCTAAGGCACAAGCGTAACAGATAGTGAGTTTTTCTTCTCATTTGAAAAGCACCTGTTATAATTATGGCCATCACAAACTTTCTATTTTTGACTCAGAACCTTTGTTTCCGACGTTTGTATGCGACACAATGACCTTTACAGCCAGACATGTGGAGATGGTGAACGTTTTGTCATTTCCCTTTTACATGAAGCATAATTATTGAAGCCTAGTGGAAACTCTGAGGTGAACCAATACTTCTGCGAAGTTACACTTTAAATAAGGCATTAAACAGACGTAGATAACTTCCAACTGTAGGAAACGCTTTTGCCCTTTGCAAAGTAAACACCCGCTATTCAGATGCACAGTATTGCCATAAAGCAAGAGATATAGTGAATGGTATCAATGGAAACATGTCAGGCGGATATTCATGTGCTTTACAGTCTGATTACCCTAAGTGCTTGTTGTGTGTTCCGCTTTCTGCCTAGTCACAGCTGTGAAGTTCTACTGCACTCTGAGTTCAAAGGTCATAGCACAGCAGACCAGCCCCCAACACCCCTGAAGAATGTCTGTGAAATACACAGAGCTGTTGGAACTCTAAGTGACAAATACCTCAGGGTTCCGCTCACTTCATTTTTGAATAAAAAAGCACTAATCGATTCTGTAGGAAAACCCAAAAGAATAGTTCAAGGCTGCATATAAAATCTAACCAAATACGTTGCCTCGAATGATTGTTTTCAATCAGCAGGACAAAAACTTCCATTTCACTTCAGTAGGAACAAGAATTCACATTAAAGTTGACGTGACCGTTGACTGAGAAATAAAAAATAAAAACCCAGAGGAAGGGTTATTCTCATCGCAAACATAAGAAGTCATAAAATAATTTTCAACCGATGGGTTCTGACAGAAGGTCATACTCGTACACCAGGTGGTAGCACAAATCGCCTGATTGTGTTAGTAGACGTTGGGAATTATGGGAACATAGGAGATATTGTTATCCATTCGACAGAGGTCTCACAGAACAGGGCAGGACCATTATCCAGCGTCCTTGTGTACTCAACACCCAGCAGACCAGTAAGATAAACACAAAAAGCTCTGGAGTTCAGCAGACACTTGCACGCCATTCACAGCCAGTTCCATCTTCAGTCTTGTAAGGTTAGAAATGCTATAGTATGATGCCAGAACAAAAGAAAAACTATTTAAGAACAATATATGATTTAGAACAAAATGTAGTGCAAAACTATATTATAATCTTATCTGAAAATGTTGCTTTATAGGCACTTATAGTATTTTAGTTTATATATAGTTGTAGTTTTATAGTGTTGTTCCTACGTTTTTATACAAGAGAAAGTTGCCAATAAGAGGCATGAACACAATATTATTTTTGAAAATAAAAAATGCAGTATTCCTATTGCTCTACTCTCATCACAACTAGTATTTCAGTCACAAAAATAAAAAACATTATGTAGCAAAATCGTGTATCTGTATAAATACAAATACATCTGCACAGCCTGCATGTAGTTAAACAACCTAGTTATTTGACAAAATTAACTTCGGTGCATCTCTCTGGACGATTTTTCAAACCACTCTAGACCGGCCGTTAGCACAAAGGGACTACTTTAGTCCCGTCGTTGGCTTTAGCATCCACGGCAGCAAAGCAAAGCTAATGGCATTGGGAACCCCGGTTTACAGTACAGGGTCTCTCACGTTCATTAGACAGTGTCTCCCGCGTCAGCCCAAAGCAGCTCATCGGAGTGACGTCCTGAATGATTTGGCACGTTCCCAATGTCCTTCCATTCAAACTGCTTTGTGTCGCTGCCTGGAACTGTGGAGTCGCTATTGTCTCCGCGCTGCTTTCCATTCGACGAAGACTGAACCGCGCCAAGAAAGCAAATGTCGCATGTTTGTGCTCGTTTTCACACTGGGCTCTTTCTTTCCCGTGCACGATTTATGGCGGAGGATTAATGGGTTTTACAAAAATTAAAATAGATTTAAAAATCAGGGGTAAAACTACAACGATAGCTCTTTTATACCAGTTCCATGAGGCCACTGTGTAGTAGTTTAAGTAAATTCGATTTTAGTAGTTCTGTATACCAATATAAAAATGGGTTTTACTACTGCGGTATATATTGTGTCATGAATGTTTTCCTCACCGTTTCACACTTTCCCCGCAACTCGCATTAATTTTAATTGCGTTCCGTTAAATTTGAGTGTACCCATACAATTACAAATCTCAGTCGGGCGTACAGCTCAACCTAGCAATGACATCAGTTAACCCCCAGACCGTTGGAATTCTCATTAAACGTAGTCGCTCCTTACAGTTTGCTGTAAAGTTTCCGATTTTTATGACCCCGCCAGGTTTCCGTCCACAGACTCGGATTTAGAAAAGGGGATATATCACCCAACCACAAAACAGGGAAGAAAAAGTTACTGTTACCATTATCATAGGATTTTTTGTTCCGCCTACTCGTGGTAGTAGTAAGCACTTTTTCAGAGGAGTGTCCAGAAAGTGTGGGCAGCATCGTTGCCATGGCACTGACTCATTCAGTGTCGCCGGATAAAAGCAGCGTCCATCCGTTTTCTAAATTAAACGCTAAATCGCTATCGTAGGTCTCTGAAGTAATAAATGACATCATGTGTTGTGGTTTAATGCAGGCATCAACGTGCGAAACGGCTAACGCGTTATTTTAGTCGCTTAAATGTCTTCGTTTCATGGTGAACATTCAACGACGGACTACACCTGCAAGCTTGTCTAAATGGAAGGAGGCGAGAGAGAGAACGTGGTAGTCTGCTTGTTTTCACTTTCTAATGTGCAATTTTGTTACACTGGGCAAAACCAGCGAGGCTTGCCGAAATTCCCACGTTAATCTGATGCGAGGAATGTGGAAAGCTCGGAGGATTAAGAGAGGATATTAAGTAAATACAGAAACGTGTCATGATGCGGTCCCTCCGTCCCGGTTCCTGTCTTTTGTCTCAAAGCAGCCAAGTCCGCCGTATTGCTAGAACGTTTCTCATTGACATCTGAAACCACCTGGCACTCGTGTCTTGGGCTAAAACGCGTTCGTTTTTCGATGCTGCTATGACTTCCTGGTTACGTAAATACGGCAGTCTGATTCTTAATGGAATGGTCCTTCTCTCTACGTGTTTTAACACCTTCATTTTAACCGCACATTCGGGTGAGTTTAATTATGTTGTTTCTTTGTCAGAGTTGCTTCAGCTTGATGTCATTGTTATGAGTCTTGTACTGCATATGTTGTCGTGTGTGTGTGTGTGTGTGTGTGTGTGTGTGTGTGTGTGTATATATATATATTAAACCATGTCATTATACATCAGCACATTTGAATAAAGCAATGTTATCATTATTATAACATCGTAATTGTCGACAGGGAATTAAATGTGCCGGTAATAAATGATGTGGGATGATACCGTGTTTGTAAAAGGTTAAGGTGGGTTAAGTAGTTGCCCGGGTGCGCGTGTCAGAAGTAATGTGTGCGTTTATTGTTATGATTATTAACACCGGTCTTGGGTTGATTGTGACGCTCTCCATGCTGTGTGATCACACAGTGCTGAGTTTCACCCCACACGTTAAAATGCCATTCTGTGTAATGTCAACAGAGAGCAGCGTAACACATTTTTGCACACATTCAGCTTTTTAACCTTTTTTATTGGTGTTTGCAATGGGAACATGCCCCCCCCCCCCTTTACTGTCAGCGTGCTGTTACTCACAGGGCTACGGTTTTTCTGTGCTGTTGATTTATTACACGCCTCTCTGTCTGTCTGTTTGTCAGCTGCTGACAGGTGTACATCGGCTCTGGTAACAACCTGTGACCAGTGTCTCCACCGTGGACCAGAATGTGCCTGGTGCTTTCAGGAGGTACAGCTGGATAGGCGTGGTTTACCCCAGACCGCTGTGTATGGCCCTGTACTCCACAGACAAGTCCAGCCCGGCCTTTTTCATCACTGTTAAATGTATTGGGCACAAGTATGGAGCGCATTTTTTCCGGGAAAAAGAAAAGGGCCTCTTCCGCGTGTGTAGGCCCGGACTTTAAGAGCATGCGTGTGTAATTGGAAGCACGCCTCAGTAGTAGGGAGAAATGCAGGGGTGGTTTTTGGAGCAGTGAAGTGATTGCTGGTCTCCTCAGCGCGACCTCCATGTCACTGGGCGTAAGATCCGCAAAGCAAACCAGTAGCTGGTGAGAACTGCTTCGCTTAGTTAGTTTAGACAACTGTGTTATCATTGTTACTGGTTTCTTTTTTACTGATGCATTTGGTGCTATCTCAAACCGATATGTTAAGTATGATTTTTGTATCGACGTTATTTTTCAATATGATATTGATAATATGTTAAGATATTATTTTCCATTTTCTATATCCGCTGTAATGCTGGAGGTGTCGCCAGTAAATCTTTTGTAATGCTGTTTGCAGCACCAACATTTTACTGCACATCGAATCTAAAGTGCAATTCTGTCAGATGTCTTGGTCATTAATTGCCTCACTGAATTTGATATATTGTGGCAACAGATACTGATCTTTAGTTTAGTAAATATAGCCAAGAAGAGTTTCTAGTTGGTTTCAAGGTGATTCTGCAGTTCTCCAAGTGCTTTGCAGACTCAAACCCTGGACCCGTAATTTAGCCTAGGGTTTGCTACTAAATTGGAATGTTAAATTACGCTGATGTTGGTTCTCTTTTGTATTGAATATCTAGTATCAGTTCACCAGGTATTTAAGTGACTGTGCTGAATTGTGGTAGTTTTTTTAAATCAAATATAT
>JAOVYW010001280.1:0-16462 GCA_025775045.1 Hiodon tergisus | reverse complement strand
TATATATATATATATATATATATATATATATATACATACATAGATATATATATATATGTGTGTGTGTGTGTGTGTGTGTGTGTGTGTGTGTGTGTGTGTGAGTGTGAGTGTGTGTGTGT
The DNA here is from genome assembly GCA_025775045.1 of Hiodon tergisus. Taxonomy (NCBI): domain Eukaryota; kingdom Metazoa; phylum Chordata; class Actinopteri; order Hiodontiformes; family Hiodontidae; genus Hiodon; species Hiodon tergisus. The sequence goes on along the minus strand of JAOVYW010001280.1, from coordinate 16,343 downwards.
GTGATTGCAAGGTACATACTGAACTATGTTTAATTACATAAAAGATACAAACCCACAAAATCTGACTTTACAGTGACTGGAATGAACATTTGACAATACATCTACTACTCCAACTTTTATATCTCTTGAACTCAAACTGCCATTTGTTCTACAACTACTCTTTCAGTAGCTACTGCTATCCATATCTTGTTGCTTTAAGGATTCAACGCCACAGTGTAACCAATTGTATCATGCTGATCAAATCATTATCTGGCATGTTATTTTAAGGTTACTTATGATTGTTTTAAAGTGAGACAGAGTTGTTCCTTTAAGCGTCACAAATAGAAAGTCAGCCCAGTTCACCTGTGTCCTCAAGTAGAAACAACACATTTGTATTACATTTACTATTCGTTGTTTGTAGCTGTCTATAGCTGTGTCTGCTCAAAAAATGATAATTAGGGCATGCTTTTTTATTTCAACGTACTTGAATTACAACAACGCAATCCTTCGCAATTATTATTTAAAAAAATATATAATGTATGTTTCTTTAATGGTTAAAACAAAACGATTAATTGTGAGTGAAAGCCTATATTCCCTTTGTTTTATCTAAATTGTGAAATACTACTATTCTCCGTTGAAAGATGCTGGAGACATAACACTGCCATGTTTTTCATGTTTGCTGCAGAGCAGATCACTCATCTGGGATCTGTGTTGCAGAGAGAAGCAGAAAGTAATGGGGCAAAATAAATGCAGATGATTATCTTCATTCATTCGCATCAGTAAAACACACATGTGTACTTTGTGAAGCCTGGTTATAGGTTTTATTTCACAACCTGTCCTTTGAGAAAAAAACCCACCTTTTACCTATTGTTCTTTACAAGTTGAGACCCTGTCTCATGGTGGAAAGCTCTGATTTTCATAGGCAGCAGTTACAGCTAACATCAGGCTAATAATGATAATAAAAATGTATTAAAACAATTAAGATAATGGGTGGAACAAAAACTAACAGACGCTGTGGAACCTGAGGACCAGGTTTGGCCACCAATGCCCTCTCTTGAGATTCATTTATTTTCTAAGTTAGATCAAGGTTCCATGCCATGTGTTCTCTCTCTTGTATTGCAAACCAGTATCAAGCCACGTGCGGTTGGGCCATGTGGGCATCATTATGAAAATCAAAAACAAAAACAAATGCAATGTAAATGATCTTTTACCAACATATCAGTAAGCTTAGCCTGAACTGCATTGGCACAATCCTGGACACAATTGTTTTAAAGGAGACTGCTTGGCAAGCTTTGGTGTAATGTGAACCTAAATTACATGAGGGAGTAGTAGTTCTTTGATAAATTGGGACTATTTATACTGCCCAGAATCATCAAAAACTCTGTGAATCCTATTTATGTTTCAAACAGAAAACTATTGATCAAGTACATTAATCAAGTATCTTATGGATGTAGATGACCATGATTGCTTTGTTCACCTATGAAAAATAGTTTGAAAACATCTCTTGAGAAGTCTTGAGAAAGCATCGTTGGAAAAGTAGAGGAGCTAACCCTTATCCGGTGTTATATTCAGCTACCCCCCCCCCCATTCCCCACAAAATAATGCTGAATAATCTCTCTGTCACATGCTCCTAATATTAATTGACATGCAATAAAAGTCGCTATTATTTATTATTTTATAATTTTTATAAAATACCATTCAGACCTTTAGAAGGTTTATCCCTGATGTGTCTTCCAGAGTTAACACCCCATAAAACTGCACCTTTAACAATAGCATTTGAGGTTCAGGCCTCAAGTTCCTAGTTCCTCACCTGTAGCAAAAGCCAACATGCGTTGTAAATAATATCAAAATAATGCTGTATGTTTAAAAAACGAATTAAGTTAAACAGAGAGTTGCAGAGAGTTAATTGGAGTCAAGCTAAGCCCAGTAGTGTCTGTTAGATATAAGCCCCTCTGGAAATGAGACTAGCCCTTATTGAACTGGATTAACACAACCATTCTTAATTGAAAATTATGAGGGGGCAAAGGTGTAAGGGCATTTTAAGCCACATGTATTTGATTGCAGGATGATCAAAAGGTTTTTGCCATCGTCATTTATCAGGTTTAGGAGAGCAAAAGGCAAAGGGAGGTCAGCAAGCAGGCTTCAGAAGCCTGAACATTCTACCAACACAGTCTTTGTAGAAACTACAGCCCTGAGTGTAACTTTATGGACTCTGACACCAATTTGTTAGTTATTGCGTTTTTCCTATTTTCTTTTCAATTCCTCGACCTTCGAGATTTGGTGGTTCCATTATTTTTGTCTTTCTTTTATCTTGGACTTTTTTCAGTTCTCCAACGTTTATTATCCTTATTTCGCAAAAATAATTGATATTTACTCTGAATTTTGAAATGGGAGACATATAAATAGACTAAATATAGTTGCACAATAAATTGATTTTAAGGATAAGAAATATTTGTTGGAGGTTCAGATAGATGGGAAATAGAGCTGAGGACAGAAATAAAAGGAATGTTACAAAAAAGCAATGACAACCATAATGTTTTTACTCCTTCCCAAAACCCAAGACATTTGAGCAGGAATTCTGTCTGGATCCAAGAGGTGTAATTATGGGCATTCATTATATTTATATAACCCTAATGACTGCCCCCATTTGAATTTTTGTACCTGAAAGGATTTTTTTTCTAATTGGATAGGATTGTTTTATACATTACTTTGAGAGCCCATACGAAACTAAGAAAGCAACATTTTCATAAATTTACTTGAAATCAAATACAAAACATTTCAAAAAAGTACTGTTGAAGTTAAATTGAAGTTATCTGTTATTTTATGTATATTTTATTCTGTATTTCAAGGAAGGTTTTGCATCCCTTGTTAGCTGAAAAATTATTCTAATACATATTTTTATGGTAATAAATGTCCCTTCAGACGATTATGGTTGTTGCAAGTATTGTTGCTATTATCATAATTATCTTAATCAGTGTATCAATTGTATTTTTTATGCTTTTGGATGTCATGTTACTTGTAAAGTTAGTGATTAAACTGCACAAATAATTACTTCAGAACGTGTACATATCAGCATTTAGATGCACTAAATTATGAGCTGAAGCATCAAATTCTTTTATCTAACATATCAGAATGAAGTACTGTATTGACATCCAAATTCTGATATCAACAGCTGCCATTTCCGCGGGAACTCTCTTGACTGGGAAAATATGTAGAAACGATGTCGACAAATAGGTTCTGTTTAATGAGCCAATCAATACAGATGGTCCAAAAGAAGGACATGTCTACCTGTTCATTCATTCTTTTGTCTTTGTCTCTCTTTCACAGTATGATTTTTATTTACTTTTTGCGTGTTTCAGCGCAATGTACTGTTATGAGGGTTTTTTTCTGCTATTATAATTCACTTTTGACCTATATCAGCATCACATTGATGCACATATAAACACGGAGAGGCAGACAAACTTCTCAGCCTTTGGATTAATAGCGGGATTATTCCTGGCATTATATCACAATGACTGTGCTTGTGTATGTTACCCTGCTCTCTGTACAGACATGCTGAGCCTGCCTGACACTGCCGTCCATCCTTTAATGTTGAGAGTACCTCTCACCTGTCATTTAAGTTTTTATTTTCATAATGAAGAAGTACTAAGGTGAAGAATAACCAGTAAGAATCCCTTCTCTCTGCTGTAGTTTCATTCTATGTTATGTGTTTGTCTTTGTGTTTGTATCTGTAATCAAAAATCTGGTCATGTGTTAATTTTATTATGGCCATGTTGTTTTTTAAATGTATATAACTGAATCAGAAGTAAATGCACAACACTCCTGATTCCACTGCCACTACTGTTCTTGTTCTTGATAATTATGATAATGATTATAGTGGTAATGACTACATTTTACAATGGATTTCTTTATTATAGATTTAATTGTTAACTAAATCATGCAGACGACATGGACACCGAAGAATAAATGTGTTGGTGCGTGTATGTGTAAATTATATGTGTGCATATAATTGGACCCCTGACTACAAATTAAACCTGATCTTTCAAACCACAGGATACAAGGCACAAACTCCCCATCAAGGGATACAATTAGCTCCCCTCCAGCACAGAGAATTCTCGTCTTGACTCTAGACGGTGACGTCACTTTTGATAGCAATCTCATTCTCATAGAGCACAAGACAATATCTGTTACCAATAGGTGACATATAGCGACATGCTGACACACATAGATATTTCCAGTAAAGCAGATACAAAGCTGTTGCTCAACAAATCTTTCAAGAAAGAGTAAGAGTGAAAGAAATACCAGAATACAAGTTGTTACAATTTTTGAATGATGTGGGGTTCATTCAATGTCAGAACACAAAAATATGAAAAAGGACTATAAAATGTATTTCAACGGAATGTTTATTAATCTTTTTATATTTTTGAAACTGTAAAGAAAAATGTTAATAAACAAAAATAATTTAACAAAGTGTGCATTACCGAGAAAGTTTAAAAAACAACTGCATTATTAAAAGTATGAAAGTTTGAAAATGAATGCTCATTTATCAGAGAAACTGTTTTCCATTGCAGAATAAAAATAAGAATAAAAGGGAAAAAACTGCCAAGTGTAAAAATTAATAAAAAACAAAATGTTTGGTCAGTGTGTTCATTGACTTTGTTACTGTCATGGGAGACTGACAGGGAAGAGGAATCCAAGTGCGGAGGTGCTAAAAACCTGGAAACAGGCAGGGGTCGAAGCTGTCAAACAAGAGCGTCCGAGGAAGTCCGTGAATCGTAGTCAGTGAGGCAGGCAAAGGGTCAATAGATGGGCAAACAACGCTGAGAGGGCAAGAAGCGATAGTCTATGAAGCAGGCAAAAGGGTCGATGATAGGGAAACACTGGTCAAACCAGGGTCACAAGGGCGTAGCACTCAGAAATGCTATACAAAAAGTATAGACCTTTTAATAATACATCACCAATTGCATGACTCAATGGTTCGCCACCACATTATAAAATCATATTAGAATGAAGAACTTTGGATCATCGAAAAAAAGAAAGGACCCTTTAATCTGAAATTAAATTCACTTAAAGCCTCATTTATGGAATTTGGCGAATAGGTCACCATATGTGGCAGTTTTATTCTATTTTTAATTGTGCTTGTAAACCAGAATAAATTAACAAAATTAAAATAAAATAATAGGTGAGCATATGGATGTGAGATTGCATTAGTGGTTAATATGGGAGATGCATCCATCAGTGTATCTTTTTTTCTTCACTAAAAATAACCGATTTCACCCTTGGAAGTGCTGACATTGAGTTTTGAACACGATCATTTCGTTATTTTTAACACCTATGATAAACAGACGTGTTTAAATAAGTTAATGACATCCAGTCCAGCGATTATTCTTATTTCCCAGTTAAACAGTTCGTTAACTGTTTAATTTACTTATCGATGTAGCTCTAACAAGCGAACGTTCTAGGCTTTAGTGTCGCGCCTTTTCTTTAATTTGCCCGAATCTAAGTATTGTAAATCAACAAACGCATACCCAAGGAAATTCAAAAACAAAATACGAGGAAAACGATTTATTATGTTTTTATCAATTTTAGCTGTCAGTCCTCTTCGTTCCTCTAATGCTACATGTTAGAGAGGGCTTTATATGGTGCGTGTGCATCACGGCTTTGACACTGCGTAACCACTGCAAAAAGAAGGAGGGGGAGAGGGGGTGGTGAGACTGCAGTGATTACCCTTAGAATGGCAGACTGGTGAAGGGCAGAGAAATGCGGCGAATGACTCAGGGAACACGTCCGCCTTAATGACGGTTTTGAAAAATGTCATGGGGGATTTTAGTAATGGGAAATATAGCTGGATTATAATAGACTGATCAATTATTTAGCACTGAACGTAAACACAGGCGCACGAAGTGTGTGAAGTAGGTGACAAAGTAGATAGAGGACAGAACTCCTTACGCTCTCCGCTAGTTGAAACAAAGAGTTTTGCAGTACAATACTACCCTCGGGTGGTGAGTATAATAAATGCCGTTATAAATAAAATTATTTGTAATTAAATCTATTCAATTATTCAATAAGGTTTATCCCTGATGCGTCTTCCAGAGTTAACCTAGTTCTCCCCAAAAAGACAAAAAATACAAAAATAGAAGAAATTTCCATGTACAAAACCCCCATTTATTTAAAATATCATGCAAATTATATAAACATAGCCACATATACATTTAGTTTGCTAGAGTTAAGCTTGAATAGGCCTATTGAACAAATGAAATTGAATCACCCCAGTAATATCATAAAAACTGACCTTGTTCATGTGGTCAAAACATCTGTTTTTGCTCCTTAAATTGTGTAACATTGTTTTTTTGTAGCAGAACATTTTCAGCAAAGCATTTCTTGATACTTGAGTATATTTCAAACTAGACAAAAGCATAGCATGTTTTAATATTGTATTATTAGAAGGCAAGTATCTCTATGCGAGGTAAAGATTTAGATGTAATTCGTTCTGTCATTTCATCAGCAAAAGCAGATAAATAGCACTGATGAATCACGTGATAGCCATCTACTCTTACATCTCCAGAGTCCTGAAATAGGCCATAAAGAAGGCATATGGAGTGCCTGAACGTGATTTACGCATACAAGAGCACTGCTGAATAGCCATATCTGGAATGATGGAGATGCTTAATTTATTTGTAAAATGGATAAGGGATCTGGCGTCATTGAAACTGTAGCTTTGCTAAACTGTAGGCAGTGCCAGAATTGTTCAGGCTGTTTTCTTGGAGAGGGGAAGAATGTCTTTCACTTATCATTTCCAACAAAAACAACAGCCTTAACAAAGCCTAAATCAAATATATAAATGGATAACCATAACAGAGATGGGCTTCTATGAGTATAAAGGCCAGATAAAATTACCAGGACTGCAGAGAATTAGATCTTGGATTCTGCCTGTTTGCTGTGTTAGGCAAACAAGCTGTGAGTAAGTACTTATTAGGGACATCAATACTTACACATCTTACTATATTGACAATGAGGCAAACTGCATCCGACATACTATATATACTATGCATCAAGGGCAGCATATTTCTGAAATATGTCTAAAGGACATTTTACATGTAGGTTAGACCCGCAGACCCCTGGAGGTCCTTAAACTAAGAACATTTTATACACTTTTGTCAGTCAGTTTCTCAGCAGGGTGTCCGTGATTGATGCTGCATGTGAAAAAGATTCCGTCGACAAAAAAAGTTTGAGAACCCCTGGGTTAGACTACTGTAATGCCCCACAGACTGTGACCAAATCTTTACAACTTGTGCAAAAAATGTGTCCACATCACACCAGGCTTCGCCTCACTTCTCTGGGTTACCCATAGAGCAGCATGCTCAAAATTCCTTAAGTACTTTAAAAAAAATACTGATGTATGTGCTTTAGGGTCTTTTGAAAAATCACAAATGTCGAACACTGGACAAAGATCACAAAATCAAGTTTAATACATTTGTAATGGCAGGTCCTTAAGCATTAGCATACTCAAACTGAAATAAAAGTATACATTTTACATTTTAATTTATTTAGAAGATGCTCAGAGTGACAAAAAATTGTTCAACCAGTACAAAGAATTAAGTATTTGAATAGAAAGAGTGATATACAGGGTTTAATGACTCATTGTTACAAGGAGGTTCATTGGCAAGGGTTCACCATGGAAGTAAATTTTACAAAACATCTGTGTGGAAAGACACTTGCAGACACAACCTATATGCTCTCATATAATGTATTTAATTTTAAGTAATGTAAAATGAGTACCGAAATGTTATTCATTACTGCAAAATCTAATATATTTTATGGGAGCATAATATTAGTATGCAGACTTTATTGTGTCTTACTGAATTTCACCTTTTGGTCCTGCACCCACCAAAAAAATCATTGAATGTGTGAATGCAGCTATGGTCTTTGCTTCAGGATTTCAAGCTGACGGATTGGCTGAATTAAATTTTTGCAGTGCAAACACATTCTCATATATCATGCCTGTGTTTTCATAAAGTGGCTCTTCTTGTTTCTCCTGTGCATTGTGCTTGATGCAGTCCAAGATGCATTGGTGTAGAAAGATGTACTGAGACTAAGAAAACAAGGGAGGGGGAGAGAAAATACATTTTCATTGAGTAAAAAAACCTTTTACATTCAGAAAAGATAGGTCACAAAACTGCTAAAACATATTTATCCCTGGCATAACTGATTGCATAAAACCATGCAAAGAAAGAGACAGTGTACTTGACAGATCAAGGATGTGGTGACAGCAACAGAGAGCACACCTGTTTAGACATTTCCTTGCCAAAACGTTCTTTGCAATAACCCTCACAAGTGACATTAGACTTTTTATTCATTTTTACAAACACTCTCCACACTGCTACTCTGCACTGGCATCCATTAGGCAGTAGGTAAGAAGTCACTTGGGTTTGTGATTCAGACAGAACTGTGAGCATAGTGGGGATTATAAAAATAAAAATAAAAATAAAAACCATACATTTATATTTATATTCAGGTTTACAGTTGGAATAATTGAATGGCAAAAATATTTGCTGCATATTGGTTGGTTTAGATGGAAATATTACAGATAAAGTTACCACCACCAGATTAAAGAAATGATAGTTATATGTGGTTTGGAAGACCAAGTATGTGTGCTTGGTGTGTTTTGCAGTAATTTAATTTGTTTGCTTTAAAGCTGAAAAGCTGTTTTATTTTATTTTTATTTAGGGGGGGGGGGGTATTTGGTGAATGAATTAGTACAGATCATGATGCGTGTCTGTACTAATTCATTTATTGTTTGTTCATGTTCTTGGCCCATGTACATAACAGACCTGCCTGAACTGTGTCTTCAGAAGGGAAATACAAAAATTCATAAAGACCCCTCACGCTCCCACCTCATGCTATCTATTAACAGTTAGCATAATGACACATGACATCTTTGACTAAGACTTAGAATAAAACAGACAAAGAGTATCTGTATAATCTCAGGCTCTACCTCTGTCTGTACCATGAGGTTCCTGCTCAGTCTCATTTTATACACAAAGGCAGCGAGACCCACAACCCTCTCCTTCTCCAGCTGCTGCAGCACCACGTCCAAGGCAATCAAGGTTCCCGTTCGGCCCACTCCCGCACTGAGAGACACAGTCAGAGGCAGTCATGCAGTGTGTCACAGGTTCAAACACATGCCGTCTTTCTCAGGGTGGACGCAGGCCATGAATATTCAGAAGCCATGCATCTTTCATGATCTCTGTATGTGCCATTTACTGTGTTCTCCACTGGCATTTACTGTGTTCAACCACTTCCATAGCAAAGGGGTACGAGAGAGATCTTGTCCTGTAAGTTCACCTGCAGTGCACCAGTGTGATCCCAGCAGAAGGACAGCTCTCAATGTGATGTCGGACGTGCCCCCTGAACTCAATCAGTGCCGATGTTCCATCCGGCACCCCGTGGTCTGGCCAGGCCATGAAGTGGAAGTGTTTCAGCATCCGTACTTTATGTGTCGCCATCTGGAAGTTCAAGAAAAGTATCATTTGGATGCCCAGGATAACACACCTGTGTTGGTCACATTAATTCCGCACCATGGCAGCTCATATTAACTTAATTCAGTGCTCCATATTTTTCCATTTTACTGTATTAACATTAATGTGAAAATAATGAAGTGTTACAAGGAAAAGTGTTGACTGTAAATTGAGTGCGTTTTGGAGCCAAACAGCATGCCATTTTCAGATTTGACATTACAAAAACCTGAGGTCAGCTTAGATAGACATGCCACATATCACACACACACACACACATTGGTGACTTTAAAGTCTCGCAATGTCCAGTGGCTGTCCTTCTGCTCAGAGGTGACCATGACTGATACATCTCCATATGTGCAGGGCTTGGAGTCCAGGGGCCAGTACTGCTCACACTTAACCTGAGACAGAAAGAGATAGAAATGGGAATGGATGGGAGACTGCTGTCTAAAATGTGACATTAAACACACTTGGTCTCATTCACAGAGCAAAAAGGATTCACCCTCCCGCCTTCAGTGCAGTTGGTCACCATGACCACCCGCTTCACGGCCTGCTCCCAGATCATCCTCCAGAAATCATTCACAGTGGATTGAAGTGGACCTTGAGCGGCTATATATGGACAACTCTCGTTACCATAGCCCTTGAACAGACAGAAAGGGTTCTCAGGATTTGAGGATTTTCGTTGGACATGCACCTATGCATCAATAAAAAGATGCACCTTTCATGACCAATGGATTGATGTGACCTACAGGCATATAGCTGGCATTGATGTAGTCAGAGTTTACATTGTTGTCTGTCATTGTGAGCTTGACCCGTGACCAGTCATCTGATGGAAAAAATATGTGTAACAATTTGTTAAAATAATTTGTAATAGTGTTTTTTTTTTGTTACAGTGATTGTTTTAGAAATTACCTAATTTGGTCTTCAAATATCTCTGAAAAAAAGCCTTCCTAGGTCAAACATAAACTGCTATTATTCCATAGGCATAATTGCATTTTTAAATGACCAGCATATTGCCACTTGTTTTCTATTTGTAAGGTAAATATGGAATATGCTACATTTAAACAGTAGATGTCTTCAGAAAGCTAAAAACCCAATCAATCTATTTTTATTATAGTGAAATGTCAAAGCAAGCATAACACTCTGAATATACTGTACTGGCACATTTTATGAGGACTCACATGGCAGGACATTGGTGAAGCGGTTTTTGGCCTTGTTCTCTGAAATGAGGGCCGCTTTGCAAAGCTGCTCTGTGCCAACCATACTTAATCCCTGTTACAGAGTTAATCACAGCACCCATCATGAGATAAGATTACTTGAAATGCACAGACACAGAGACATGAGTTCCTGTGGACATTGGGCCACAGAAATATTTACTGATGCACTGAAACAGATGGAGAGGACAAGGCTGAAATGTTGTAATGAAAGCCCATTACATAGTTTCAGCTCTTTCTTCTCCCTCTCGTCATCCACTGGGGGCAAAAACAGAAAACATAAGTCTGACACACAGACAGGAAAAAACACACGCTGCAGTCTATACCTCATACTCCTCACTGAATCCTCTATTCTGGTCACAGGACATGTTAGCGAAGTGATCTGCAAACTTGCTCACTGGAATAGCTCTGGTGAAATGTAAAATAAACTTGATCAGCGAAACCATTAACTGTATGCAGAATGGAAGTAGACCACAAAAAGCCACATGAGATTATGGCTTTGCAAATTTTTCAATACATACTTGAATTTGTCATTGTCAGGTTCCTTATTAAACAACCTTGGTCAATAAAGAAACATAAAAAATATACATTATTAAACACATTTAATTGGTTTTCAACAACAAAATAGAAACTTAAGGACTTTATGTAGTCTTATAAAAGCAGCACTCACCTTTTTACTTGTTGCTTATGCCGCCAAATAAAGAGAGTAATTATTACTACAAGAGCTAATAACAGAACTGCCATCACTGACCCAGCAATAACTCCTACAGAGAACACAACAGGGATGATAACTCACATCACATACTGAATCTTTGTACATAAAACTTTTACACATTGTATGAGGTTCATCTGTACCACTGAAAATAAACACAACAAATCATTTAAGAATATTTTTTCAGTTCAGGAGACAAAAAAATGTATGTACAAAATGTTTTACAGATCCCCCAACAAGTGAGTAATTATGTAAATGCATAACGATATTATGCTGAGAGGGAACTTTGTTCATGACACAGCAACCATATTTCACTATATAAACATACAGGAATGCAATTTTGCATATTAACATCGCACCCCAATTGCAGCACTGCAGTTTGCTTTTCTTTCTGGTGCCATGATAAACCACAGAAATTTATAATAATAAAACACTATGCTAAACTGAGTGTGAGTGGGTTCTGTGTTCCACCGGAAGAGAATAAAGCCTGAAATAGGTAATGCTGCCAAGTATAAAAATTCCAAAACCATTGTTCAGAAATTAGCAAATGCCTAAATGCCTCCTATAATGATTTCTGTTTTCCCTATTTGCAGTCTTACCTCTTGGGTCTGTCTTACAGCTGTATTTGACAGGCTCACTACTCAGTTCTCCCGAGAAAACTATTATAGTGATGGGGTAAGTTTGTGCCGGCTGTACATCATTTATCGTGATCCTCGACTCTTTGCCAAACACATTAAGTGTGCTCTTCCCTGCAACGTGCACTTCCACTCTGGTCCATTCTCCATGAGGGGAGACCCAAGACAAGTCAAAGCTGTACCCAAATGATGCATATCCACAGATCACGGATCTGACTGCATCAGGAACTGTGAATATCAGAGAGGGACATCGTATTGACTCCTTAACATACAAGGCTAAATAATGACATAGGTCTACATGTCTTGTAAACGTTCATAAAATGGAAACATGAAAGTACTGGCTAAATAATATATTTGACTCATTTTGAAGAAATGAATTATTTTTATGACATAAAAATATATATATATTTTAAAAAGGCAGCCCTGTATTGACCAAGGTTGTTGTGCTTATGGTGTATGCATTCTATCTTCTATAAACAGCACTGAAATTCCAAAATAACTCAATCAAACACAAGACTTTTACTCTTGCCCAAAGTAAAAGTACAAGACATACTGTTTAACTTGTATTAAAATCATATATAGTGTACATTTAGGAGAACTTACAAGTGTTTGCTACTTTGGATTTAGCTGAGGAATCTTCTCCTTCTCCTTCAGTAGTGACATAAATTGAATAATTGTAGCCAGGCAATAGATTAGAGAGTTCCATGAAGGTTGTAGTGGTCCATCTTTCAGTGCCATTAACAGATACTTTGTACTTTTTCACACAGCCAGGAGCCCTTTCCCACTGTACCAACAATGATGTGTTGTTTTTAGCGGTGACATTGATCTCTGGCACTGGAGATGCAACTGTGTTAGGGAGACAGAAACAAATGTGATCCAGGTAAAAAAATCAGTTTTAGTGCTCTGTTAAAGGGGGAGGCGAGAGACAGTTTTAGTGCTCTGTTACACTGTTTGTCTGCACAATACTTTTAATCCTGTCAAAAAAAACAGAGATTTAAAAAATATTACTTTAATATTTATTAAATGTATGTTAATCTAAATTATTTCAACCTCACTGAAGCAGAAACTGAAAAATAAAGAAACAAATAAAAAAACGGAGGGTGAGGCGGGCAGGGAACACATACTCTGTTTGTGACAGAGTCCACTAAATACATTGGCAAGTCAGTGGTTCAACTCCCATAACGACAATTTTGTTGTTATGTCATACATTTAGAATACAGTAGATTGTGCATCTAAATGTTGTTAATGGGTTCTGTCTCATAATTTTCTGAATTCATTAAAAAAAACTTTAGAAAATTAAGCCTGTTATTAGACAGTGGGTAAATAAAAACAAGAAGCAGAGGGACAACGACGGGAAAAGGGAAAAACCTATAACTGATAATTAAATTAAAAGTGTTCCGATTTTTTAATCTTTAAAGCATGAATTATTTTATAGGAAATAATCAACCAATAAATCCTTTTAATGTGTTTTTTAAATAAATATTATATGGACCTCTGCCTTGGCTGTTAAGTTTTAGTTTCCTGGGATTTTAGCATTCTAGCTTTTTCTGTTTTCTGAAACATGGGTCCAGACCAAATCAAACCCCTATTGCACTCGTGATAATTCAATTTGCAATAACTTTTGCTGCTTTTTTATATTGAAATGTATTCATCAGTGCGTAAAGCGTGAGGGGGGGGCAACCCTTTGAGGGCACAAGACAGCAGCTGCAGACCAATTACAGCTTTTGTTCCTGATTGTTAAACAGGACCCAGAAACAGCTAAATCCTGTTGGTCGCTTAGCTGTTGGCGAATTCAGCATAATGTAATGTAAATATTACTAAAAATAATAACCCTGGCATGCGTATAAAAATAATTATTGGAGTAATTATTGGTAGTCTCTCAGGCTCTCATCTCTCAAGCTGGCATGTAAGGTTGCATGTGTTTTGTTTATGTGTGTTTATGTGTACACTGTTCTTTTCTGGAGTTGCATTTAATTTAGTTTGATTTGTTTTTCTGTTGTACATAACATACCCTACAACATTTAGGTCAGAGAATATTTATACAATACAGTGGAACACAGCCTGGACCAACACCCTCATGCCTAAGGGACACGTCCTGGCCAAGCTGTGGGACCACGCCCAGAGGGTTTTAGACAGGGAAGGTGGTGGCTCCAGATGCATGTGAGGAACTGATGGCTCTTGTGAGGGTGACCCACAGTGCCTCCTTTTGGATGCTGCAGGGGGATATGGTTTGTGGCCCTGTACACATTACAATGGAGGAAGCCTGGGCAGCAGGTGCCATCATCCTACAGTGCCCAAACGGGGCATGTGAGGGACGACTGCCCAGGGAAGAGCCATTGTCGAGCCCAGGAAGTAAAGAGATTCGGAAACCACGGTAGATCAGCTCTCCAGCCTCACTGCTCCAGGCAAGACTGTGCTCTGGGTACTGGATGGGGAGCGGTTATTTGGCCCTGAGGACTCTTACTTGGCAAGGCTCTTCCGACCTTGTTCTCCAGAAAAATAGCTTCCTGTAAAGCCCTCGCATTCCCTCCTGGGGGATGCCCCACCTTCTTCAGAGGTTTTCCACCTATTCCAGTTTTTTCCAGTGTTTATAATTTAATTTAATCCTTTTTTTTGTTTGTTTGTTTTTTTTTTGCTGCCATTTGTGAAGAACATGCCAAATAAAGGCAAACTTTTATTCTCTCAGAAAAAAGAATCTTAATAAATCAATGCAAACCCTGGGGACGATCAACATTTTCTCTATCGTCAGGTCAGTCTGTATTAGTCACATGACCAGTAACAATTCACTGATTGGACATTGCATGCAATCAGTAGCTTGAAGTAGAAGTTGCAACGAAGTGCAGAGGTTGTTACACAACGCAATCAAAAATTAATCTGGCTGCATGTGATAAAAGCTGCATGTAAATTGGTTTGTGTAAGCTTTACATGCCAGCGGAAATATTGCAATTCCAATTGTAATTGCAATAATTATATATGCACACCAAGGCTTGTATTTTAAACAACAGTTTGCTTCCCTTCTATAATTCAAATTTCTTGAGACAAAACCCTCCAGGTCTTTAGAACCAGCTGTTGCCTTTTGTTTATTTGAGAGTGAGCCTGCAGTTGTGCATCTGTCTGTCAATTTACCAATTTGTGTTACCAAACTGTGCACTGCCCTTATCTAATTTGAATTCAAGGTGGGTGTCATTAACCTACACAGTGATAATGCAAAAATGAAAATCAAATGATAGAAGTAATCGAAACTTTCCAGCATTTTTCTTAACATTCCAGTTCATTTTATGGCAGACTGTGCCTTTAAAAAATAGCTAAACATAATGGCAAACAGCAGTGAATGTCAAAACATTTGCTCAGTTATTTTGTTCAGTGGTGTTTAGTTTAAGTTCTTTTTGTTGAAATACGATTTAGTCTAGCTGAATTGTATGCAAGAACAAACTGTCAATCATTCTCCCCAGCCTCGCCTATCTCAATCGAGGACCTTCAGCCGATCGTATTGCACCAATAACTAACCAAAAGGCCTTGCAGTGGTAACTTGCAAGTCCGAATCATGAAAAATGTATCTGAGTTTGTTGGGCACATTTTGTGTTTGTAGCGCCAGTTTAAGTCAAAGTTGGCTTGTTATGTTGTTTATAACATGCAAGTCAGAGCTGATTAGTTAGATAGCTTACCTGGATAGTTAATAATGCTAAACCAGGTAAATTCTAGTAGAACATATGGCCTTGCCCCATACTGGATTTCTACTACTTAATACTGCCCTTTAATTTGTCTGCTTAATGTGACTTAATGTGACAGCTGATACCCTTACACGGTCCTATCCCTGCTCTTAGGTAGTGCTGACAACATTGATCAGGCTTTAAGTATACATTAGCATACATTAGTTATAGATTTTTTTAGTCCAAACTAAATAATAAGTTGAGCACAATAGTAGAAAAAAACCTCCCCTTGACACTAAGAAAATTATAGCTATCAACATATAAGCACGATAAAAAAGGGGGGCATATTCCGTGAGAAATTCCATGTTTTAACCAAAGGAAACTTTCTGTAACCTCTATGGCAGCACGATTGCTTTTGTCCAGCCCACAGGGTACAGGGCTGAAAGATTAATTCTGTCTCATGAATTGTGTTTCTAAAACCGATAGGCTTAATGTTTGATGCTTTTTTTTATCACAACGAGTAAGTATATATATCCCATCACTGATTTACCTGTAGCAACTGTCTTACGGACATCTGCAGATTTGTTTCCATGTCCGACCGTTGTAATGTCAACAGTGAAATTACAACCAGGATTTAG
>JAOVYW010001279.1:0-16463 GCA_025775045.1 Hiodon tergisus | reverse complement strand
CACAATGTCCCCACCTACAACTGCATGCCACAATGTCCCCGCCTACAACTGCATGCCACAATGTCCCCGCCTACAACTGCATGCCACAATGTCCCCACCTACAACTGCATGCCACAATGTCCCCGCCTGCAGCAGCATGCCACAATGTCCCCACCTACAACTGCATCCCACAATGTCCCCGCCTACAACGGCATGCCACAATGTCCCCGCCTACAACGGCATGCCACAATGTCCCCGCCTACAACGGAATCCCACAATGTCCCCACCTAAAACTGCATGCCACAATGTCCCCGCCTACAACGGCATGCCACAATGTCCCCACCTAAAACTGCATGCCACAATGTCCCCACCTAAAACTGCATGCCACAATGTCCCCGCCTACAACGGCATGCCACAATGTCCCCGCCTACAACGGCATCCCACAATGTCCCCGCCTACAACGGCATGCCACAATGTCCCCGCCTACAACGGCATCCCACAATGTCCCCACCTAAAACTGCATGCCACAATGTCCCCACCTACAACGGCATGCCACAATGTCCACACCTACAACTGCATGCCACAATGTCCCCGCCTACAATGGCATCCCACAATGTCCCCACCTAAAACTGCATGCCACAATGTCCCCGCCTACAACGGCATCCCACAATGTCCCCACCTAAAACTGCATGCCAAAATGTCCCCGCCTACAACGGCATGCCACAATGTCCCCACCTACAACTGCATGCCACAATGTCCCCGCCTACAACGGCATGCCACAATGTCCCCACCTACAACGGCATGCCACAATGTCCCCACCTACAATGGCATGCCACAATGTCCACACCTACAACTGCATGCCAAAATGTCCCCGCCTACAACGGCATGTCACAATGTCCCCGCCTACAACGGCATGCCACAATGTCCCCGCCTGCACCAGCATGCCACAATGTCCCCACTCGTCCAATTCAATCAAGTTTTTCAATTTTCAAACTGAACTATGCTGTAGCCCTTCCCTGCACACTTCCTGTTTGCTTTGCGTTTGTTAAATATGAAGTAAGTTTTAGTGCATCGTAATTTTACCCGTAAAAAGTTATGATGCAAATCCCACCAAATCTCTGCCATTTAATTAGTGTGTATGAAGCATATAATGCAAATTTAACTTGAATAAAAACAGGTCTCAGTGAAATCAGTGTATCTGTGGAGCATCAGATTGCTTCCTCGTGCTCAATGTGCGTATCACACTGCATTGGGGAACCAGTAGCATTATTTCCTGAATCGGCTAACACGTGCAAGATGACTATCAGCTTCCAATGTTGTTAATGTGTCGTTAATGAGTCCGAAATGCATTTTCACATTATTTTGCACATTGTGCTTCTGACATACAACACAGGACATGACCATGAGAAAAGGGAAAAAAAAAAAAAAGAACCATATTCTCTGGCAAGAAGATCTGAAAAAAAATCTTAATTGCTTTTTTTCTATATAAAGAGAATATTAAAATTTTCCATTTCAGACTGAGCATGAAATGCATCAGAAATAATGAGCCAATTAATGTAGGCCATTAATACAGCGCAAGAAAACCCAAAAGATAAAAAAAAAGCGGCGAAGTAGTGCGGTCTTGATTATTTTCACGGACACGCGTGCACAGGGTCGTCCTGAGCAAATGTGTCCACTCCCTATAGAGGGTCTCACTGATTTCACATAATCCGCACAAAGATCCGATCCTTCGCCGTGGGGCCACGATCACCTACCCCATGGAGTGAGAGGAAGAAAAAAAAAACAATTTAAAAAGATCGTAGATAAGAACATACTATTACCATTTGGGCCACCCCTGTCTGTGTGTGTGTGCGTTCCATGTGTGCGTGCGTGCCAGAGTATAAGTCTATATAGGTTCCTGCATTTTTATTCTTTATTATTATTCCTTTTTTTTTTGTAAAGAGACGCTATGTTGTGCTGCCATCTAATGGATTCACTGTAATCGATAATTAGACAGAGGATGGGTAAAAATGCTTCAGTGACAGTAAATTTACTTCAGAATCAGATTCTGTGCTTTCCAAATTTCAGCACCAACAGCATGCAGGAATTCCGTCCCTGTCCGTCCCATGTCACACAATTGGAGCGGTCCTCGTAATGACAGTCGAAGCAGAGCATTCTGTAATGCGGAATTAATGGTGAACAAAATTCTATGCATTTGCCTATTTCAGTCTTCTAACGCATGAGGTAACTATTCTGTGAGGATGAGTATGACATAATTATTAGCGATGTTACTGCCCAGTACACATAACCACATGAGATGCAGGTCTTACAGAAGTATAAAACAATTTGGATCCAGTATAATAAAATGTCTTTGTAGCCGGTGGGTCCGAAAGCAACCAGAGAAAAAGACAGTGGGAGTGGGTTTCAGCCTTTAATTAACAAACTTAAAGATTCTAAGAAACCACAAAACAAACATAAACCTCCCTTTACGGGGGGGGACTACCAAAACCAGGTTCATTTGTAAACCCCTCCACTTGCCAACACAAATCCAACCTCCCCTCTCGATGGATCTTTGCTGGCTCTTTTAAAAGGGCCTAGGATTGTTGACACCTGAGTGTGATTACCATCAGTGGAACCACACTCAGGTGCACAACGAGGTCCAATTAATGGGCACTTTACAATTAGCAACTCCCTTTCGCATTGCTTCCCATTGTCCTGCTGGGGAGGGCGTGGCTGCCCGCTGCGTGCCACAGTCTAATACTAGATTAAGGCACATAACCCCTGTAATTTATTTCCAACCATGTACATTGGCAGCTGTTTAATTGCACCTGATGGGGCCGTCGTGATTCCAACATAAATGTTCAGTGGCCGGTTTATAATGCCCTTCTACTGCTGGGAGATGTTAGTTCCAGCCTGAATTCTTCGGGGGATGGATTCTAAAAACTGTCGCAACGCTCCAGAGGGTTGTTATTCCAAGTGAGGCCTGGGGTCAGCGCGGGCCACTCGAGTAAACTGAACTCGCTGCCATGTTCCTGGAACAAGTCTGAGACAATACCTGCTTAGTGACATGGAGCATTATCCTGCTGGTGGCATCTGTGTGACGAAGGGTACACTGAGGCCGTGAAGTGATTCACCTGATCAGCAACAATGTTCAGGAAAGACTCAGCATTCAAACGTTGCTCAATTGGTGTCAATGGACCCAACTTGTGCCAGGCAAACATTCCGCACGTGGTTACACTACCGTCACCTGCCTCTGCCGGTGAAACCAGACAAGATGGGTCCATGGACCGCTTATGCTGAATCCCTACTACGCCATGGGCATGACGCAACTGGAACCGGGGTTCGTCGGACCGGTCGCACTCCTCTTGATTTTTTAGCGCTGGTGATCGTGTGCCCACTGGAGACTCTTGTTCTCGCATTTAGCTGATAGGAGAGGAGCCCGGTTTGGGAGTCCGCTGTATTAGCCCA
Source organism: Hiodon tergisus (assembly GCA_025775045.1). Taxonomy (NCBI): domain Eukaryota; kingdom Metazoa; phylum Chordata; class Actinopteri; order Hiodontiformes; family Hiodontidae; genus Hiodon; species Hiodon tergisus. The sequence continues at coordinate 13,037 of JAOVYW010001279.1, read as the reverse complement.
TCCGTGACAACGGTCGTCATTTTGTGCGTTTCCGAGATTCTGCTCCACACACCACTGCTGTACTGGGTCGTTGTATTCCTTTTAGTGGCCTGCCTGTTTGATTCTGAACAGTCTCCTTCGACCTCTCTCATCCACGATTTAAAATTTAAAAACAGAAATCCTTTTCAGCATATGTTTATTTAAAACCAGAGAGAAGACTCATAGATATTTGTATTGTTTTCCTTCCTTATTATCAAAGTGACATTTTCCTTTTCAACGTGCGTCTCCTCTGAGAACAAAAAGTCTATGAGCGCCGCTGTCACGGGGCAAAATGACACAGAATGGTGAGACATTGAGACTGACACCACATAGTGGTCACTGTCACTGTCGGTTTCAGAGATGGAGATAATTCTCACTTTTGACACTAAGTTTGCCTTCCAGAAAGAAAGGTGCTCTAATAGTAGCCTCTACCCACGGCCCCTGTTATGAGCCACCGAATCCCCGCAGTACGACATTGAGCCAACTATGCTCTGCATCATGGACTACAAATACCAGAGGGCCGTTGCCCTAGGATGGCACTGCCAAGAGCAAAGCCCTGGGTCCAGTGGCTAACCATGCGATTGCCATCGATGACCCAGACACTCACCAGAACCAGAGACGGCCATGTGATCTTCAAAGGGGAAAAATAACTCAACAGGTCAGAAACGAATCAAGCGTAAAGACGTTGCAGAAAATATTTTCATTGCGGTCGCCAGCTACTGTATTCACTGGATGTGAACGCCAGTGACAAAATCTTTAAAAAAATGTTTTTTAGGCCTGCTTTATCGGAGCAGGAACTCTGAGTGAAGTTGGAAATACAGGAAGGAGATTCAAATGCACACTTTCTGTTAATCGAGTGAAAAGATTATTTGTCTGATTTTTACTTTAACTGTTTTATATCCAAGTCAGTTATTCACCAGCACATGTTACCTTACCCTAAACTCTTTGACCTCAACTAGCCTATGGCAATATGAGAATGATCAAAATTGACACGCCATCGTGGTTACATGTTTTTCTCATTACGGCCATGCATGACAGCAAGATCAATGCACTGAGTTACTTAAAATTTATATTATTATACAATATCATATATAATTTTACAATAACTTCCACTTGAGAAAGTTTATTTGTCATTCAAAATGCTACTGTGCCAACCAAAACTGACTTTTTAAAGCATGTAATTACTGAGGGTAAATATGAAAATATGCAAAACCATGTTTCTTGAAGAGTCAGTCATGCATTTTGTGAGTAATCACAGTTTAATTTGCTTCTATAGAATGTTGCTATGGTTTAATGATTTTAATCAAACTAATTCACCACAGCGAGGGCCTACAGTAATGGAAATCTCTGTTCTCTGTAAACTCACAGATGCAAATAGCTTGTTTTTGTTTTTCAATTTCATTTTCAATTAAACAAAAAATATTTTTTTCCATTATCTGATATCTTTTCAAGTATATTGGAATTACAAAACAGATGGTAAAGTATTGCATTACACATATACCAGGTGACTCATTTTGTCAAGTGTAGTGGTGGCATCCTTTGTTTTCCGCAAATGTACCGAGGTTGGGGCCAAATCAAAACTCTGACAACTCGCTAATCACATTTAATAAAATTGTATTTAATTGACTTTCATGTTTATTGTAGCTAGCTTATTTATTCTACTCGTAAAAAGAAACCATTTTAAATGCAGTTATGTAAAGTGCGGCTAGTGCCTTGCCAAAAGTTTTGAACAGGTCCCAGCCTACGTAGCAATTTGAAAAATAACTAAATGTGAGTGGAGAACATCATTATTTATTAAGAAAAGAAAACAGAAAATATACCAAACTGAATCTATAAAATTGTATTCCTTGGGGTTTTATTCGGAAAAATACTGAACTGCAATAGAAAACATAAATATGCCGTAGGTTTCCTGTCAGTATAGAAACAAAATTCAAACGCTCTGCATCTTCATCGAAAGAGAAAAATTGAGCATGAAAACAGTTTAAAGTACTCATCTTTGCCTCTTATTTGCATTTCAAGAATTTCATAATTGATTTGCGGGCCGTTCCTGAACATCTGTTGTGAGACAGCTCACAGCTGGAAATATAAAGCAGTGCGTTTTGCATTAAAGTGGACCGGTGGAACATCCAAAATGTCGGAGAAACCCGGCGACAACAGCCACGTTTCCCAGAGAGCGTAAAATTTTACACAGGTTGCCTTGGATGCCTCATGATTTTTTTTTTAATGACAGTATTTTAGCTGTGTACTTTCATTGAGAAGAGAAGCCAAATCAGTCAGAGTCAATTCAATGTCAACAGTTTTTCACATTGTAAGAGGATACCGCCTTATTGAAAGTATGTCAGAAATTCCACGATTTAAATCCGAAAATGGCGAGAATTTGTATAAAATCATTTTGTTCCACAAGAGACACAATGGCTGCCCACTGGCTGGAGTGCAAGGATTAGGTTACAGATTTCATTCTTACCCACTGAAATGAGGAGTGAGTGCTAAATCATACATTCCGTATTGGATGACTTCAGCTGGACCACGGCTGTCCGCTTGGCATTCTCCCAGCGGAATTCTTGCCTTTGCAACACCTCAGGGCTTATTTGTTTTGACGGAAGAATCTCCATGTCTCTGAGCCTTGGCCACTGACTCATTGTCTGAGCCAAAGCATTTTGCACAGATTTTTTCCCCCCCGCTTAGTGTTTGGCTTGCCTCCTCCTCCCGTTATCTCAGACGTGGTTGTTCTTTTTGCCTCTGTGAATCCGACTGGGACTTGTTGTCACAGTCTTTAAGAGAAGAGAAATGTGAGACCATTTATGAGGAACAGGATCTGTCCCCAAGACTTGGCTCCCACCATAGGAGGGGTCCCACCTGGTTTCCCCCCAGGTGCTAAAATCGCAGAGCCTAGGTGACTCTCCTTCACAACTCTTCCACCAGGTTCACGTGCCGAGGAACAAAGTGTGCACAGAAGCTCCTTTATATCTACTTTTCAGGGAACAACCCCATGGATGACTTTTCTCTATTCTAATCTATATTATCACCCTGAGGGACATATTGATAGCATCTCCACTTTAGTTTGGCGCTCTTGTGCTCAGTGGGAAGTGATCCACCAACATCATACCCAATGTTTTTGATAGAGTGCAGTGATGAGCCCAGCTATATGTTTGCAGTACGGTAACTTGACCAGCTTGTTTGGCACTGATCCATAGCCTAGTTTTGTGCAAAGAGAAATCTGGTGAGATATCCGATACAGATCTCAAGCATTCAAATGGGTCAAAAAAACTCCCCCCCAGTGATGGGAGAAACAGTGAGGAATTACTCATGAGACGGCGCTGGGATGCCCTGTTTTCCCTTGCCGTGCCATTAGGGTTTGCGTTTCTCTCTGTGATCCGACTCTGCTGCAAGCTTGCTGACTCTTCCATTGTATCTGAAGTAGTGTTTCACTTTGCCTGATTGTCCGAGGTCAGGGTCTGGTTGAGTACCAAGTGCTGAGCTTCACGCTTAAACTGTGACACGTCTTACAGGGGCACACGGCGGAGATAATGTTGCGTCTTGGAAATATTGTGTTGCAATTCACACAGTAATTGTTCTCGTTTTAGCTTAATTTTGTTTAGAGTTTTTGCACTCTGCCTGTATCGCTCATTCAAGTCAAAGCTCATGGCTTTGTGAAGCTCAATGCTGGCCTCAGCTTTTCCAGCATAATAATTGGGCTTTCCCAGTGTGTATGGCAATGTTGAATGTCCCAGAGAATGAGATACTGCCCATCTGACAATTTCCTTTCCCCAGAGAACCAGAAGTAATTAAGTCAAAAGCTATTTTCAGTAAGAAGTGGTTTTAATCTTATAAGGATGCCATATTTTACAGTGGTGAACCGTAGAGCTCAATTAACTAGTTAATAAACTGCTGGTCAAGGCCTCAAATTTGAATAATCTATACTCACGATTGCGCTGGTGTGAAATTTGCATTTTACAGAAGTAAAAATCAATATTTCGGTTAAGTTCAAACCGAACCGGTAATGTTTAAACAATTTGTAGACATAGACAGTAAAACATGTATAACACATATAAATAGCTCAAAACTGTGCTTTTTACATCAACTATTGAGCTATCAGAATTGTGTCCACTTTAGTTAACCCTCAGGTATCCATGGGACCGGTAATAACACGACAAACTGGTGTCACTGACACAAATCACTGGGCCAGAGTCATTAACATTCATCACTATACAAGCTGCTCAGCTAACTCACAGCAGACTCATAGGCCGACAACACATGTCCCAATGATGGCTCTTTGCCCGACTTAAACACTCCATTTATTGTTGGCTCCGCCAGTATTGCGGACACCTCAGGCTAATCTGTAACGAACACCCTATGTTGGATAAATAGGATCGCAAGGTTCAGCTACAAATCAATCTAAGAATAATGTATTAATTGGTTCTTATCTTTACCTTTCTCCTCATAAATTTTTAATCTGTCTTCAAGCTTATGCATAAACAAAACAGATAGAACTTAACACGCTTCCTTGGTTAAGGTCCTAAAAGCCAGTTTAAATCAGTACACCGCACTGAGCAGCATCTTTTGAACATCAAACCCTTGTGATTATTTGCTCACTGATTAACAGAAATCCCAAAGCAAAATATTTTATTTTTATTTATTCATGTTTACAAATTTAAGCGGGTACAAACGCATTTTTTCCTACCGATAATGACAGAATCAGGACGGTGTAGAAAGAAAAAGGCACAGATTTATTTTTAAAAATTGTAATTACAGTATAATTACAGTGCCTTATAATGGCCATGTTCGACCTTTGTGATATTCTAGAGGGTGCAATTTAAAACAGCAGAATTTAAAAATAAAAACTTTATTATTAAGTTTTATTATATAAATAATAAAACTTTACTTTTAGGTAAACCGCTCTCTCCATGAGGACACAATTGCCGTTAATGTAGCTACGCATTTTCAGGATAATAACTCCCGCTGTAGAAGGATTATTGGTCGGGCTTTGAATCCGAAGGAAAATGAAGAGCAAAGCGCACTGTACTCCATCTAGCAGTAAAGAATGACAAAGTAAGAGGTTAGGAAAAGGCTACACAACTATATCCAAGTGTCTGGGTATCCCAGGGAGCACAGCTGGATCAATGATCAGGAAGTGGAAGCAGCATCACAGCACCCAGGCACGGCCAAGAACAGGCCCTCCCTCAAAACCTCAAGGACTCAGACAGGAAGGAGACTTGTGTTAGAAGCCACGGAGAGGCCAACAGTCACAGTGAAGGAGCTGCAGAGTTCTGTGGCCGGAAGTGGAGTAACGGTACCCTCGTCAAGAGCTCAGCGTAGCACTGATCTGTCTGGGAGGGTGGCAATAAAGCCATTACTCAAAGCATACCATCTGACAGCACATCTCTCGAGTTCGCCAGAAAGCATGACCGTGAGCCAGCCTCGATGTGGTGAAAAGGTTTAGTGGTCAGATGAAAGCCAAGGTGGAGCTTTTCTGGACAAAACTCAAAGCGGCGTGTGTGGTGCAAACCTAGCACTGCTCAGGCCTCAAGACTCACCATCCATAAACGTAAGTATGGTAATGGAAATATACAGGGACATAGTGAGAGAGAATCTGTCTCAGACTGCTCAAAAACTGAAGCTGAGGACAAAATTGGCCTTTCAGCAGGACAATGATCCCAAACACACAATGATCACCAAAGCAACATTGGAGTGACATAATAACGAAAAGGTGAATGTCCTACAGTAGCTCAGTCAAAGTCTTGATCTCAATCCCATTAAGAATCTTTGGTACTGAAAATTGCAATCCACGAGCGTTGTGCAACCAATCCAAACAACCTGGAGTAAATCCGCCTAGATTAATGGGCCAAAATATTAATTTATGAGGGTTAAACACTTATGCAAGCAAGAATATTACTGTTTTTTATTATGTTTTATTATTATTCACATAGATTTTTCCCAACATATGAGACATATGTATATATATGAGATATATGTACACAAAAAAAACAAGGAAAATTTATATAAAAATCATTAACAGGATCTTTCAAGCAAGAGCTCTTTAGCAGAAAACCAAATGGCGTAAATAACATTTATCTCACAGCCCATTTAGTTTTGTGTGATCATAGAACAAAGCTTAATGTGATGTATTAGCTGCAAAAAGATCTTAGATATTTGTGAACACTAAATAGTACACGTTTAGAGCTTCAGAGCAATGCCTGGGTTTTATTTGAGCGACACAGCAGTAGAATCATTTAAAGGGAAAAAAATAGAAATTACTTTTTATTACAGGTTGTCATTATTACAGGTTGTCTGTTTAGATTTGTACTTAAATGTGCAGACAACCATGAAGAAAGCTTTCTGATACAGGCTGGGACCAAATCAGAACCGAATACCTGCAAATCACATTTAATAAAATTGTGTTTTCATTTTTCAAGTATCTATTCTGATCTCCTCGTAATTAATCTTATAATTACAACTTGATTGGGAGTTTTGGAGACAAACTGTCATTTATAATTCGGTCCCTTTTTTCTCCAACGATTAAAATTTAAAAAATAAAAAATGTATTCATGCGTTTATACATTTCTAGATTCATCACATTAACATTGGCCAAACGCCGTTGCTTGTTCAGGGACCAACAGCGCTCTCATGCACACAATTGCTTGCATTGATCTCCAAAACAGCCACCTGATTAATTCATAGATATTTGCATGATGAGAACAATCGCAGACGTCGCTTTCGGGATATTTCAGGATGACCTTATCAGAACATTTTCTGGCCATCCTGCAAATGGAGAACAGCAGTCCCCGAGATAGCAGTTAGCACTTTTTCAGCATCAGGGTGCCCACCTGCTGCCGGAACTGTGATTGCAATCGAGTATCTGAGTGTCCTGCCCAACGGGAGGCAAGGTGATACACGTCTAGGGCGGCGACCAAGGTCTGACGGAGGGATGGGAACTCTGCGTTTGTCAAACACTGCGGCAAATGATGCCACAGCAGGGAAAACTACATTTTAATAAAATCTAACTGAAAATAAATCACATTAGGACAACCCCTGTCCTTGTTTTACACCTCTGTTTTACTTACGTGCACGCCTTGTTTCTAAGATCTGTTTATCTGTTTTTTTTATCTGTTGTCATCATGTTTTAGTAAAAAATATAAACACCTGTTGAAACAGTTATAATTTTTAAATAGCTTTTAGGTGATAGAAAAATATTTTTATAGCATAACTTGGTTACTGGCGTTTCCTTTGTTTGCTTCTTTTTTTATAATTGTTATTAACACTCCAATTAGTTATCCCTCATTCTGCTCGAAAAAGTGTGAATATGTAACCATTGGTTTTTAGAGCATACTGCACTCTGTTGTTTTACTGGTCAGTACGAGACCCTCTCATCATGTTTGTCAGATGGAAATTAATTACGGAGCCGCAGTGCCACCTATTGAAGATGCCTGACGTGTTCGTCTCATTTCCTTCAGAAGCAGTGGGTTTTTTTTTTTCTTCTTTTTTCCCCGTTTCGCCTCCCAGTTTAGTGACAAAACATATGATCCCTGGCATTCCAAAGCAAGTCTCACCAGCGCATCTATGCTGCCGTCTGTATTCTCAGTTATGTTCACAGTTCAGAGTCAAATTCTACAACAATGTTAAACTCTGACAAATACGCTCCAGCAACCAGCTGTCTATCTCAGTTTCTCTCTGTCTTTAACTGCGGGCCTCCCCAAGGATTTCACCACAGCCAATCACCGGGCCCTACAAATGTAATTGGGGGGGGGGGGCAGAGACACTCCACTACCCATCTATCTATGCAGTGGGTAAGCCGACTGATTAAATAATTGCTACCAGTTTTCAGCCATAAATGTGAACACAGTGTCAATAGATATTGCAGGTCTAGGTCAGTCTGTTTGTCTAAATTGCGCTCCTGTGGTACTCTCTGCGGTCCTTTGATTGGCGTCATGTGGAACTTAGCATTTACAAATGAGGCAGGTGCAGCATAACTAAGGCCGCTGTAATGATCTTATCAGCCGCTCCTGTAATCCGCAGCATCAGCCATACACGTTTGACCTTTACTCAAAAAGAAAAACAAATGACACAAGTAATTGATTGATTGCACCGCTATCAACAGAAGAGGCTGTGATGGTGGTTCTCAACAAGCTGGAATTGACAAGATGGGAAACTGAGTCGTTACTTCTTCAACTTTCTTTTCCCCCAAGTTCAGACTAAATGATAGCTGGCTCTGAGGGAGGGGAACGGTAGCAGACGCTACCTGGGTACCGTGTCTTCTTTCCCCTAAACCAGTGAGGAATTGCCGTGAAATGTGTCAGCTCGCCGCCATATGGCTCCCTTGACATCTATCTTCCTGCACTCAAAGTGCACTCGGAATCAAGGAAAATCTGGAAGAGAAATATCTTAAACGGGATTGTGCCATTTCCATCATTCTTTCATCATATTTTTCATCATCACTTTCTCATCATTCCACAACAAAGCAGCGGTATTACTATTTAGCCTTGCATTATTTATGCCTGTGTACATCACCTTATTAAATGCAATTATCCAATTAGAAAAAGCCATATCTTAAATATGTTATTGTGGTTGATAAAATAATTACATTGCATTTTGATTTCATGGCGTCATTAATTTGATCCGCACCGTGCAACGTAGACCAGAGTCACTCGCCGTCCCTCTCTTCCTGTGCGCACGCACGCTCATACGCATGCACACGCACACGATGACTCTCCTCAACGCTTTGTCGTCTTTTCTCTCTCTCACTCCATAAAACCAAAACTTTCATATGCAAATTCAGACTGCAGCGCTTACACCTTGAGCATGGATTTAATAGCAGAAACATATTTTTCATATGTCATTTTTTTAAAAGTCCAACCTTTGGAAAGCGTTCAATATTAGACTATGAAGCTCGAAATGCTTTTGTTGGCAATTGGCTTATTCGGTTACGCACAAAGGCAGGAAGCAAAACTGCACAATGACGGGATGCGTCCTCACAGCCTCTGCGTTATGCAAGTCCACAGGCCGCCATGGGGGGGAAATAAACACCCAGTACCTCCAGAAGACCCGGGCTGATACATCACAAATGAGATCATGATCAAAGCCACTGTGGTGGGCCCCTTTGGGACTCGCACGACAGAGCCCAGTACAACAGGAAATTAAACGGGGGGCCTGTCGGAAGAGTCCTTCGCTGAGAGGTTACAAAGACCCAGGAGGAGAGATTGGGGCCAAGGCGGCTCTCTGAAGTCATTTTTAATACGTCCTGCTTAGCCTAAATCTGATTAACAATCAAAATGTAATACCCTATGTCAAGCGCTTATTTCGCACCGAGCTAAGACTCATTTGACCTAATGATTGCATATTTTATCTCACCGACGGCTCACAACGTGTGCTTGGGATCAGATAGTCCGCGTGCGCTGTATTATGTAAAACTTCATTCGAGTGTGCAACGAGTGTTTCAAAATTCGACTCTTCTAAAAAGTCAAAGCAATATTGAGCTTTATCAAGGTGAATTTTTCTGATGTGTAGAATTGACCCAATGGTGTGAAAATAGAGCAACATAATTGGTAAATGTTCCAATCCAATGGCTGTTCGCCTTGAAAGGAATTGGGAAACCACTCCCGGCTGTATCTGACTGTTGAAGTTATCTAACCAAAGCATGGAGGGTTGTTACGCAACTACCGCCATAACCTTCAGTCCACAGATGAACCGTGGTTTAGCCTGACGATTTGTAATGATGTGAAATCTCATGAGGTGGAACAATTTATGGAGCCAGATGGCAGCCTCATGAAACATCATGTGTACCTAACACTTTAAATGTAAGGGGGAAATGTCCCATCTCCAACCAAGCTGTGATTCGCTCTTCATTTCACTGAGGATTTCGAAAGGCTTCTCTCTCCACGTTTGCAAAACGTTTGTAAAACGCTAGCCCCCCCATGCCTTCGAACAAACAAGAACTGATGGGTTTTCCGATGCCTGGTTCTTTTGTGAAATAAAAAACGTACTCCGCATTCATTTGAGAAACATCCCCCCTTGTGTTAAGCAGTCAGTGGGAGTGGCCACCTGTCATGAGTGGCACGTCTAGTTTTTGTTACTAATGACGCCATGGATGTCTTCATGAAAGCCCGTTGAGAGACCTCCCCCATCCCATCTAATTGTCTTACGTAAACCTGGACTGGGTACAAGTCCGCTGGCGTGCCTTTCTTCTCTCCTACCCTCAGGCCATTCTCCCTGATGAACTTTTATTTAAGTACAAATCTGAAGTGTTGCCAGCGGCTTATTTGTGTTTTGGGCAGTCGTCGTCATAGGGTTAATGGAATGTGAAGCCCTGCGTCTCATCAATTTCATTTAGCTGTTCCCGCTCATCTGTTTCTTATGCTATTCTGGACCAAAATAACGTGCCGGCTCTGCGAGAGCAGTGAACAACGGCGTTATTGATGGCGGCCATCAGAAAAAAGCAGACAATGCTTACCCGCCTTTGGCGACCAACAACGTCTAAAGTAAAGAAACACATATTTTTTAAAGTAGAGCGCCACTTTGTTATCTTTATAGAGCAGGCTAAAAAACAAATTAGCGAGGATTTGAGCACGCACGCCTCTGGCCGGATGTTATTTACTGCCATTTAAATTGCGATAGACAGTCTTTATTTGTGTGGAAAGCTTACAGCAGTTTGCGGTTTTTTTTTTCCGCCTTTGACCACCTTATCTGATATCCATTTCATGTTTGTGTTTTTGACCCCCCCGTCATTCAGTCCATCTCACGGCACAGCTAGAACGGTTCCTAAAATATATGGGGACAGTAGAACATCGATGCCACTGAATTTCCCGGCAACACAATGCCGTAGTCCTAGACATCTCAGTCGTGTAACCTCAATGTGAAAAACACAAAGCTGCCTAATACCCACATATCCATTAGAATTTGAAATTCTAAGCTCTTCATGAAATTATTTTTTTTTTATAGCGTGAAGGCTTTTTTTTTTTTCTCCTCCTTCAAAATCCTAAATCATGTGGAAACAAATCGGATTCCAAAAGGGGCCTTCGGGTCAAGATGACGGTTAAGTATTCAAAAGATTTCGAAGGCAGGGTTTAGATCCCAGTCAGGTTTACACGTTTCCACGTATTAAATCAACAAGATATTTATGCGCTCAGAAGCGTTTCGTGTGCACATCAGATCACTTTATTAACCAAATTTAAAAAGGAATCGCACTTTCCCGTTCATTTGATAAATGACACTTCCGGACTATTTACTCTCTCTCACGGTAACTGTAGCCCTTATTTTGTCCTCTTTTGACTTTCAGTATCCATTCTATTAAAATAAGCACAACATTAGATCAGTGCGACAAGGAGACTCACAATGCGCATCTGATTAACATGCTAAATTGTCCACAATCAATGGTATATTTAGCATTTTGGCCTACGCGATCGCAATCTAATTTCACAAAATTCGATAGCGGTGTTATCAGTCAAAGGCATTCTGTGAAACGGTGTATAGGTTTATCAGGGATATATCGGCGAAAATTGAACTACTAATTAACCGACCAGACATGCCACTGTGTTTGAAAGACGTTCGTCGTCCTCCCCGTCTAGGAAAAAGATTTGTCACGATAACCGAACACAGTTCTCAATGTTAAAATTAGCGAGAACACGGAAGCGTTTGGGCGTAATTCAGTCAACTGTCATCTCACATTATGTTAATGTGGACATAAGTGTCGTGGAGTGAGCCCGTGAACGGGGGCGGGGAAATCCTTGAAGGTGACGCGAGGAGACGGATGGGGTGAGAGGATATGTTAGGGCTTACAGTGTATGATTCAGCTAAGTAAAGGTCATGATTTCACTTTTTAACATTTTTATTTTAACCATCTGTGACAAATATAGGGTGGTAGGGTTTACTATGTTCTCTGATGCTCGCCTGTTTGACTGTCTAGATGGGCCGTGTAGCTCGTTCCATCGCAAGCGAGAATGATAGGAAGGAAATAGCAAGCTTTGACATGAGCTCCTGTCTGCATAGGTATGGAAGGCATGGATGTTGGAACCGGGGAAAGTCGGCAGAACTGACCACATTTGGGTGAAATTGAACATGTAGTGGTTAGGTAAAACTCTCTCACAGACTGTTACCTGTATGTTAGTGTTAAGGAAGGTCGTGTATGTGTGTACGATCCACCGGAGCAAGGAAGAGGGGTAGAACTGCCTCTGTGAACTGCCTCCTGATCCACACAACACAGGCATGGAAGCTCCTGAGAGTTGTCTACAAGTGGCTCAGAAAAACCTTCGGACTTTGAGGAGCGTCGTGGTTCTGCTCTGTGATCCGTTCCCTTTAGGAAGATTGGGATACTTTTCAGTGAAATTCCTTTTGTGTTATCATGGAGTCCTTTCTTCGTTCATGGCGAGGTTCCGTGAAATGGGTCAAATTCCCAGCATCCTCGGAGTTTGCCAATTGAATGTTAAGGGTTGGCGTCTGAGTAAATACAAGCTGTGCAGACACCATTAACCGGCTCACTTTAATGTACGTACGATGACATTCAGGGTGGCATTAGATTTAGTCAATATTACCAGATGTAGAGTATGGGATTTCCTACGACAATTCAGAAAGTATGCTACAAAAACAGCATTTAAGAAACACAAAAGTATACAAATATCATTATAGGAAGTTTATTTAAATTACTTTGAAACAAAAAACATTTCATACTACGAAATGCGAATTACAAACAAAGTTAATGAAACAGAATAAAATACCAGCTGTCACCATTACGATTACTTAACGTCATTATAAAATGCTAATTGTCCAATGCTTAACTCTTTTGAATGAGTCAGCCTCACATTGGGTGGAGTATTGAACAGCAGTTAGTCAACTGCTCTGCAGGAATAGAGGAATTGTGTCATCCCTGGGTTCACGAGTCTGAAGAAACAGATGTGTGTAAAGTTATGGTGCGTTAACCCCAAAATAATTCACCTGCACATCTTTGGCACAGGAACTGCATTCACACTGGGTTCTGGTTGTCCACGAGGGGCAAGATTTCATTGGTTTTACAAAAGTTGCAATATATATAG
>JAOVYW010001277.1:0-16464 GCA_025775045.1 Hiodon tergisus | reverse complement strand
CCCTTAGCAGTATCATCTCAAGAGAAAAAAAAAATGGCGAGCTGTTGGGGGAGGGACGGGTGTTCGGGGAAGCAGGGATGAGACTTGGGGGGAGGGGGGGGGGGGTTGGATCAGCCGGGCTGTCGCGCAATTAGGCTGGGTCACCTCGTTAAGGCAGGTGAGGGAGGGGCGGATCTTCCGGCCGGTAAAGACGGCATGGACCTCATGAGGTTGGAGTCGGGCCGCTCCGTGGACCGGGAGCGGGGGGCGGGGCGCTCCAGTGCGGGGCGCTGGTCCGCCGACCGGGACCTGTGATACTCATGCCTGTCCTGGGTGCCGAACTTCCTGCAATGTCATCCAGAGAAGCCACTCAGTGTGACCCGCCCCCCTCCTCCTCCTCGCCTTGAGGGAGCAGATCACACAACAACGCGCACCCCCCACCCTCCCCAGAGGCGCTTTCCGGACCAGAGCGGGGGGAAGGAATTCTAGGATACGTGCCCCAAGGGCAGAGAAAGGCACAACGTGTCTCCAACTGCTTTAAAAGAATCCCTTGCTGCGTGTTTTGAAAAGAGATATGTGTCCCTGTGTGAGGTTTGTAACTGTTTTTCACAATGTCAGCGTGTTCCTGTGCAATGCAATACGTTCCTGGCAGACTCATCCTCACTTCCTTAGGTACATACACTGTCAACAATCCGTCCCTATTCAAAGTGATGTTACAAATTTGTGAACAAATAGGAGAAAAACGAGGAAAGAGGGTGTGAATATTTTGGCACTTTCAAGAGCTCAGGCTAAGGGTGAAATACACAGTAGAACCACTGAACTGATCCTGGGTCGTCCGCGATGCCACTTTATACTCGGAATGAAATCATAATGAATGTGTTTAGATGAGATGCTCTTCGTAGTATAGAGGACAAAAAAAAAAAAAAGAGCCGTTGTGAAATCTCCCACCCCAAAATACACATGACAACGGGTCTAAAATCAGGTCAACGTGTTCTGCCAATGGTCAAACCCGTAGCATTAGTCCGGTAATGCAACATGATCAATACATCACTACAGAGACATGCGTGGTTTCAACACAGCGGTACATGTATATACACGTCACATACATGTATACGTGCCTACAGGTATGTGTACCACCACGGCCGCATACACTGAGTATCATGTGGCTGTGAGACCCTAGGTACACGCGTATGTCCGCGGAGTATCTTCCGCTCGTATCCTCTGTGTGAGTAACATGCAAAGGCACGTGGGGGGGTTTTGGGTTTTAGTGAACAACAATAAAACGGACAAAAGGACAAACGGACGACGACTGTGAATGCTCATCGACTGTATCCACTCCTTGTCCCCAAATGTCGACGTTTGGACTGCATGACATCCAACGGTTTCAGAGGCCTTTCTTTGTGGTATAGGGACAGAAAGAATAAATATGACAGCGCTATCTATTCTATTTATTGTGAACCAATTCTAATAAAAATACTTTTCTTGGGTCTAATTGTTTTTCCAATAGATACGTTTATTTTTAATTAGCGTTAGTGGCAGAGATGGCATTTGCAGACTCATTGCACAAGACATAAAATACACAAAGGTTACCGAGAAATCATATCAATAACAAACAACCATTGAGTGAAAAGTCATCCAGCAAATTCTCTCTCCCTCTATCAGCACTAACCAGATTGTAGTCTGTGAGTGACCGTCTGTAGCCAACTGGCTTTCAGCAGGAGTGGATGCTCCATTTGGGCGTTGGGAATCCTGGGAGAGGCCATGGTAGATGTGGGCGTGGACCGCGCGGTGGTTTCTCACACAACTCGGCAAACTAATCCAGCCCTCCTAGCGTACTTCTAATGCTTTATTCACCAGCATCCGTTCAGGCACCCCAGGACGCATACCGATTGGGCGTCAGTGATTCCACCTTGGCCGGCCAATCAGGGTGCACTAAGAAGTGCAAATCGCCAGCAGGAGACCTGGCACATGACCCCCACACTCCACTTGCAACAGCTCACGTGAGTGTGATCTAATCTCCGTGAAATAAGGAGAATATGGGTAAAGACTGTTTATGGGCTGCATGTGCAAGCAGTAAGACCGTAGGGACTCCGGCTCCAAGGACAAAATTAGACACAATGTATCCTCCCCGCAGACAAGGGATCTAGGGTTGACAACGAGCCACCTCGCTGCTTTAGTGTCTCCAAGAGCACCACAGCACAGCCTGCGCAGGGGGTAGGGTCAGGGAGGGGCTTAGGACTGCAGAAACGGTTCCTTGATGTTCACCGTGATCTACAATGGCACGTCCTTGGTAGGAAAACTAAACAGAAAAAATGTAAGCCCTGTTATTCATGCTAGAGAAAGTCTATTGCCAAAACAGGAAAAAGCTGTGCACACACTGTAGCACTGGGACTTTAGCTTCCACCCCAAGCTAACAATTTAGTCCACAGTTTTGCTGCACATGAGACTGCACATGAGAACGGACCTGCTGTCCTCATAGATACCAGCTGAAACATCTACCAAGCGCTGAACAAGAGGATGAAGCCATTATAGTATATTTGGTGGGAAAATACACCACTATAAATTTTAGATTCAAAAAGGTGATATGAAATCTACAAACGCACCATGGTAGATATAGTGTCAAAAATGAAACCAAAAAAGTGGAGCCGTGGTAACCTTCCAGAAGACTAGGTCTTCAGCACGCTCTTTGGCCGATGCTCCTCCTGAACGTAATGGCAGAGACGCACAGACGCAACAGGAATTACAGACATCCATTTAACTCTAGTGCGCCCACTAAAAGAATCTGACTGCCTTTGATTTTTAGACTCGTTCTTCTCGGGCAAGGGAGCTGGCAGCGTCTCCAGAAAAACACTGCGATTTCTGAGGACGCATTGTTATCGCCCTGGGAGAAAAAGCGAGGGCTGGCGTTTCTGATTGACAGGCAGTGTGGCAGGACGAGCCAGGAAGCCATTTGCCGGGGGCGGCCACTGGTCGGCACACCGAGGAGACCTCGATCAGCTCCTTTGATCAGGCCCGCTCTTAATGCACTGGCCTGTGTAGGGTGGTGCAGGGCTGGCGTTTCTGCTGGGGGCCAAGCTGAAAGGCACCGGCCGTGCCCTGTGGGAGCCGA
This sequence comes from Hiodon tergisus, assembly GCA_025775045.1. Lineage (NCBI taxonomy): Eukaryota > Metazoa > Chordata > Actinopteri > Hiodontiformes > Hiodontidae > Hiodon > Hiodon tergisus. The sequence continues at coordinate 13,376 of JAOVYW010001277.1, read as the reverse complement.
ATCTCTTCAGCATGAAAAGGAGACATTGGAGTGGAGGAGGGAGTGGAGTGTAGGAGACACTGGAGTGGAGGAGAGAGTGGAGTGGAGGAGACACTGGGGTGGAGGAGACACTGGAGTGGAGGAGACACTGGGGTGGAGGAGACACTGGAGTGGAGGAGAGAGTTGAGTGGAAGAGACACTGGAGTGGAGGAGACACTGGGGTGGAGGAGACACTGGAGTGGAGGAGAGAGTGGAGTGGAGGAGACACTGGAGAGGAGGAGACACTGGAGTGTAGAACCCACTGACCGAGAGAAGGGACTAAGAAAAACGTCCAAGAGGCTACGCCGCTGAAAGACAACAGACGTTTAGCTTTTTGGCTGGTGGGCAAAGCCTTCCAAGACAGACAACAGAATGGGGAAACCATAGCACATGCAGAAAGCTTGCAGTCAAAGGAACAAGTCAATCACCAGTACAGCTTGTGCCCATCCGCGTATCCTGAACAGCGCTCACATGGGGCAAGAAATTTTGATATCTTTTTCTCCTTGAAAGATTCGCAATGACTCAAAAAAGGAGATCATTGAGACTATGATTTTGTGCAGTCATTTGCAATGATAACTTTTTTTTCTTCTAAACAAACAAAAAACAATAACAACAACCGCGAAACATTAAGTGATTTAACACAAAAAAATATTGTAACGTTTATACCTCTCGGGGTCATAGTAATCACCCTTGGAATACGTGCGGGATATCCTAGTGGACCGCAGTAACCTGACCACGTCCTCTCGAAAGATTGGGTACACAAGATTGTTGCTGCTGCCAAAAAGACGTCAGATTGGTCAATACACAGAAAATACATGCAAACCTTCACGATTTTATCCCAACCGCATGTTTTCATACTTCATATCCCGCTTCGACGGAAGGGAGTAACCAGCCAGGAAGTCAAGGGAACGAACGATCCGAACACAACCGTAACCCGGGCTGCAGTGGTACTCACAGAGGGTGTATATCTCGTATACGTGGTGAATATACTGTATACACTGAAGGGAGGATGATGACTACAGCTGGACAACTTTTCACCAGACAAAACCTACAGGTGGTGTATCTTATTTCTTCAGATTCACGCTATGGTTAAACAGGTTACCCTTGGGGAACATATTTAGCGGTGAAATGCTGCAGATCTGTGCATTCCAAATCAAAATAACTTTTTCATTCTGGCTTAATTACGTTGCCATTTCATTAAAAGAAATGTTTTCCAGTGTCCCGCAAGATAAAAGAACAGATAAGGTCGGCATCTGAGAATCCTAATTCCCAGTTTCACCCTAAGAGGACACTTGAGGGCCTGAGCGATGATAACCATATGTGAATTTTAAAAAGCCAGACTGCTTCCTTTGGAACTATGGGTGGCCATGCGAGTGAGGGCATGGCGATTTAATTATGGGGCTGAAAGAATGTGGTTGAATACATTGATCCCCAAATCAAGAAAGGGTGATCGTGACGCACAGGCTGCGTAAATCACGAGCACCGTTCTAAATCGCGCGCGCCTTTTCCCAGGAGCCATTCCGGCTCAGGCGTCAGCACGCGGTAGCCACCGCTCAATAGAGCTTCCCCCGTTCACTTTAGCAACCTAGCGGGGACATGTTGGTTTGGCACTCTGAAGCATACGTCCTGTGGGGGAAGTGGGTGTGAGGGGTTATACACCTCCTCGCCACTCCATACTCGGTGTTGACAAGTGAAAACAGGATCTAAGGCAGAGAGCAGAGTCAGGACGCACGCAGGGCACAGCGGGGAGAGCAACCTCCCGGCTTTTCCACATCACTTCCCCGGGACAAGCGCGTACGGGAAGGGTTGAAGGACCAGTCATTACTGACAGCGTCTGGGCACAGACAGTGACACCGCACAGATTCAGCGTTAAAGTGAAATAAAAAACGGAACGTGCTGGCAGCGTGGAGAACGCTCAGGTGCGCCAGTGCCGGTAGAGCGACACGTGTCTGGGAAAAGCATCACTCGTCAGTAACCGCAGAGGGAGGGGGGGGGGGGGGCGAGGAGACAAGCATGCACGCGTACACCAAGTCACACTCAGGTACTGCTCTACCTGGGTTCCTTCTGGTGGTTCTCAATAGGCTGGCTGTGTCTGGATCGTGGTAGGGTGAGATAATGGCTGAAACCATATGGAGAGAACAAGAGACAGTGACAAACGCTGAGAGAGGGGAGAAACGGCCGAGGTCAGAAAGGAGGCCTTTTGTAGGAACAGGAGGATTGTGGGACAGGCTTTGGGAGAGGAACCGTAGGTGGAGGAGAGGGCAATTGGTGAGACACGGTCCCGGCCTTCCTCGACTGGTACACACTGATGGATATCTGGACCCATGTGGAGTGAGGGTGGTTCTTAGCGGGGCAGGGACGTCGCCACCACCCTGCTTGTGCTGCAGGCAATCAGAGGTAGAAATTTTCACGTTCCATTGTTAGCAGCTGTGGTCCTCGGTCTGGTCCACATTTGGATTTCGCCTGATGATACCCAATCCCCAAAGTAGAAACTGGAAACTGGCATCTAAAACTTGTTTTAACGCACCAATAGCATCATAAACCTAGTTTTGTTTTTCAATCTATGAAAAGGAGTTCCCGCACAAGACATTTGAAAACCCAGACACATTTTTAAATGACATCATTAGAATTAAACAGCAGTGATATCCGTCAGCATACTTCCTATGCCTCCAAATACAGTACAGTAGTACATCGAAATAAAATACGACACATGGTGTCAAATGAAATGGCACTTATTTGTCATTATTAGGCACTAAAATAATTGGTGGAACCCAGACGTACTTATGGGATATGTAGGTATGTATAACAGCATATATAAGTACATTTTTGTGCAAACATTCTTTTGGAGGCCCAGGGGCCACAGGAAACGCAAGACGCCTGACACTTTTATTAGGTTTTCTAGGCATTCTAAATAGCCTATTATTCACTTCTAGTTTAATTGTCCACCGTTTTCAATAAATAATATAGGAACGTATTTAATTAAATGTTGAAATACAGTCTAGCGAGCACTGTCAAGCACAATTTAGATAAGTGCATTTCCTGCTGTTGGTTCAGATTTAGGCTCTGCGTCAGAAATATGAAATAAAATTGATTAGAGTGAAGAAAGTAAGGAAAACACTGCCAAGGACCTGATGTCGTGCTGCACTCTGGTTCAGTGATCTGCAACAGGGCCACTGGAATGTGTAACTCTACAGATCACCACATCACCCAACAGGAGACAGAACTGAACAGGCATGACGTGGGGAAGGAGGAGTGGACCTGGTTGGTTTGCTCTCCCTGGCTCCGGAGTTTTCGAGATTGGCATCGGGGAAAAAAGCAAGGGCTACACCCGTCAGAGTGCGACGTCTCTCTTTAAGGTAACCTGTCGGGAACTACACCCGTCAGAGTGCGACGTCTCTCTTTAAGGTAACCTGTCGGGAACTACACCCGTCAGAGTGTGACGTCTCTCTTTAAGGTAACCTGTCGGGAACTACACCCGTCAGAGTGCGACGTCTCTCTTTAAGGTAACCTGTCGGGAACTACACCCGTCAGAGTGTGACGTCTCTCTTTAAGGTAACCTGTCGGGAACTACACCCTTCAGAGTGCGAATTGCCCACGTATGCTGTAGCAGATTTGAGATTTTTCCGCGTGAAGTGAAGGTTCTGATGAGTGCGGATTTGGATTTAAGTCAAACGTAATATAAATGCAACGATGCAGGATTTTAAAGGACTGAGTGAGAATCAACAGAAGGGCGCATACATGCCTTTATAATTGTATATCTGTGTGCCTGGGTTAAAGGAGAGGGGCGGATTAAATCTGTAATTTCCTGAACTGCAACCCGTGCCAAAACCTCCATTTACTGGTCACCAAGTAGTTCCATAGCACTGCTGTAGTTCAAGAATCAGATGCTCTTATTAAGCCCCCTAATCTGTTACTGACAGACAGGGAGATATAGGCATTCAGAAACAGTCTGCAGTAAGTCAACATGGACACTCCAGACTCCTGCACAGAAAAAACGCTCGTTTACGTAAGCAGGAGAGTTGAAACAAAATCGTGCCGTGCCAAGAAGTCAGAGGAGCCTCTGCAGAAAGGTTGCTTGTTATCTCATGGACTCACAGCAAACTCTGTTCTGCGACTGACATCCTGCTCGCATCGCATCACTGAGTGCAGAACGCGAGGAGACCCCCGTTCTGAAGCAGACACAGTGCTTTTGGAAGCAGGCAAAGAATCAAAGGTGTTAAAGTAGCTACAGTACACAGGACGTTAAAACAGCTCTCAGAGGATCCTGCTATTTATATCGCCGGTACGCAGGCAGAAATGTAATGAACCCCGCGTTCCTCCGCGCAAGGTTTAAAACTGTGTACCTTTCAGGAGAGTAGTGGTCCTCCGAAGCGCGGTGCCGGTCCATTCTACTTGTGGTGTGGTACTGCGATGGGGAGCCGCGATTACTGTGGTCCAAACTCCGGCTGCGGGACGAGAGGGGTGCTGTGTCACTCAACGCCTGCCACTTCTCTGCTAAAAGGTCTGGGCGGCTTTATCTTTGGCGTGACGAGCGTACGCTAAGGCTTAGATGTCGGTAAATAAACAGCAGGGTTAGACTCAGCTTCCGACACGCCCCTTGTAGGTCCCCTGCGGGACGGTTACCTCTGTGGCGGGGGAACGCTGGGCGAGCGCGACCGGGTCCGGTTCACGTCCGTGGATCGTGAGCAGTGGTTGGACGACATCACCTGTTCCGGAACCGAGAGCGTGGAGCTCTGTAGATCCCTGCCATTATATCTGTAGTCTGACAAAGAAAGGTCAAGTCAAACAGAGGAGTTAGGTGGCGAGGCGCAACTTTCGTGTTAACTTTTCACGTCCAAGTCCCAAATAATTTTAAAAACCAGCAAAACAAAAACAAAAAGCCTGCAGGACTGATCACTCCGGTGAACTTGAAGGAGTTCATTATCCGATAATCAGCAATGGCAGCAGCCATGATTAAGGTCAATGCAGTGGACTTCTCAGACTGATTGATATTCATCGGAGTGTAAAAGCCTTTTTAAATGCTTACAAAAACCACGGATCTGATGCAGGATCAGTGAGAAGGAAACAATGTTACCGAAAGTGAGCAAAAACAAAGTTATAACAAAAGTTATATATATATATATATATATATATGCATACACAGCTTACAATGTTGCGAAAATTTTAATACTATCCCCGAGGGTCGGCAACCCACCTCTGGGGGAGCCATTATTCAGTGTATTTTCTGTTAAGTCTACTAAGTACACAAATAATGCCGACATTGTTTTACAACGTACCCACTTTCATTATGATTGCTTGAAACAAAAGCCAATTATGAAATAAAAACTCTTTCTGGGTGAATAAAAACCAGGAGGGCAGAACTCCGCAGAAGTAAAAGCATTTTAAGATTTTTCAACCCAACGTGCCCTAGAAGCACAAGCTGGGTCTCTACTTGTGCTTAATCAGCGAAGGCAACAGATGGTCCGACAGCAACCTTTTTTTAATTTGAGGGGATGAACAAATGCATAACAGAGAGAAAAGAAACCTACAATTCCTCTGAACGTTAATCATCTAATTCCCGGCAGGAGGAACAGCACTGGCACTTTGAAACAGGGGCTTGAGAATTAGCCAAAATCAATAGAGATCTACGGCGGGGGGGCTCGATGGAGCTGAGGAGAATTATAAAAAGGTGGGGATTTCCCTTACAATCGGTTGGGTTTCCCCCGGCTGGGAAAGCTTCATACAGTCGCCTGTTTGATATCCTTTCAATTTATAATGGATACTGTGGAGTCCTAGAGCTTAAAACAAGAGCCATGGGGTTTTTTTTCTTCTTCAGCCGTTTCCATAGTAACCATCTCCCTGTGGGCTTCCATGGTGGAGAAATATGGAAAAAAAAGTTTGTTCTAAGCTGGGAAAGTGAACTCAGCAGCGTGAGTTGACTTTTTTTGCTGTAGTTCTGACTGGCAGGGAACAATTTTGTTACGTCATGAGCTTCCTGTAAAGCTTTTCCTCCAGATTTACCTGAGACCACTCCAATCCCGTCCTCGCAGTCGTAGTCGGAGATTTCACTGTCACTGACCCTCTGGGACCCTGGAGTTGGGCGGAGAGAGAGGCAGAAGGGGGCTGGCGTTAGAGGGGTAACAGCAGCCAGGACGATCTGGTTCACTCGCGCTATGGTGGACAGCCACTGTGGTCCCAGGCTCGTGACTCAGGCGACCGATTGGTCAGATGCAATGGAGGGTCAGGGCAATGATGGGACTACCACAGCGGCAGGACACAGGCAACAGGGGTAATACCAAACACAAGAGAGCGAAAAGCGGCGCTTTCTGGGCTGCCGGTTTTCAGGCAGCCCTGTCTTCCGACTGCCGTGTATCACAAGGGCGTTGTGACAAATCCGCCCCGATAAATGCTCCACCACGGCTGCCAACAAGTTATTCAGTAAATGTCAAAGCTGGCAACATTTCTTTCATGTAAACGGTAGCATGCACCAGAGGAGTGACATTCCAAGGGGACTCAACACACCGGGTAACCAAGCAAGCACCCACAAGACTTGAAGCTTCTGGGAAACGTATTTCAAGAGATGCAGTTCTAAACTTCTTCCGAGGGTTTTATCAGCAGACCTGCCACACGTAACAAGATTTACAACAGGAATGCAGCCGAAACGCATACCAGACAGATGAACAGATTTTTCTGCCCCCCCCCCCAATACACTCAAATTTATCTTTATTTCTTTTCTCATAGCGTGATATTCCGCGAGTTTGAAAGGCAATAAGCCGTTTGCGTCTTCAGAAAACACTCTTCCCATTTCGGTCCCCTGGTCCTGCCACTGCTCAGTCACCAGCTTAAATCAACTGGACACCTCTGTTTTTCCACCACTGACGGGTGTGACAGCTCTCCCTGCAGACTCTCATCTCGGAGCATAGACCATGCTGTTTCTCCTCCAGCTGTTTTCCCCCAGACATCAGCTCTTTCACCTCACAACAACGGATAAAGTGCCACTCAATTCCTTGCTGACTTGCTGACTTGCTGATTTAGTCCTTAAACATGCTTACATCAAACACTATGGCTACACTATATATATATATGTGTGTGTGTGTGTGTGTGTGTGTGTGCAGGCGTATGTTTAATAAAGAATGTGTTCTTTTTTATTTTAATTACATTTAAGTGCAGTATTTGGGAATAGGGGACATTTAATTTACACTTAAAAACAAAGTGTCGAAAATCTTTGCGTGTCAAAATAGGTGATGATAACCTCTCACACTCAGAACAGGATGGTGAAGCGCGAGCCACAGACCGAAAAGACAGCTAGCGCGGTTCAGAAGAGGAGCTAAAATATGGCGACACCTGGTTTATACGGAGACGGAAACACAAACACGTTGGCTGGAACTGAGTGTAATAACAACAGCAGCAGAGACTACCTGCCCCGGCTCTCGCTTGTATCACAGGGAGGGGTTAGCGCGCAAGCACTTGGGATGGGGAACAGAGGGTTGAGCTGAGGGGGGGGGGGCACCGGAGAGCACTTCCACGAGTCCCGCACAGGACAGAAGCAGAGGCGGAGAGGGACGGTCGGCCGGCTGAAAAGCACATTGACAACTCTCTGCACCTGGTGCTGGAACGTTACCTGAGCTGTACGAATATGGGTCTTTGTCTGAGATGTACCGGGGCAGAGTGAGGGAAATAAAAGACAGAATACCTTGTGAGCACATCGGGAGTCATGATAGATCACTACAATTTACCATTATTAGCAATTTCTTACATGCGGTCGACATCCTTGAGTGAGGTTAATGGTTAGCTGGGAGAGCAAATAAGTGCTTTTGGTTCTTCTATATTGGTAACAGGAAGCTCCTGTCAGGCAGCAAAGTGCCCTTGATTCAACGGAAACAAGGCAACCCCCATCCCCCCATCTGGCTACATGTGGCACAGTGTGTGTGCCCATTTGCTTATTCAATCATTGCTTAAATTCATTTGTACTGAACAAGCAGGCTTTACCTTCGCACTTCCGCCTTTAAACCTGACTAGTGGGCTGGCGTCAGACAAACAGTAAAGGCCCACAGAGTGGACAGAGTTCAAACCAAAGTGATCCCCATGGCGCTGTGAACCACAGGTTTCAATTATGGCGACAGGGCAAGCGCGTAGAAGCCCGTGGAGGGGGAGTGGCCTGCTGTCAGTGGGCGGGACCTACTCTGTAGTCTCCGCGTGGGGCTCCCGCCGTGCAGGTGCCTCCGCTGTGTGCTGGGCGAGGGGCGAGGGGGCAGCATGGAGGACACGTCGTGCGTCTGGAGTTTGTACCAGTGCGGCTCGTCATCCAGGAGCGCCGTCTCCAGCTCGATCAGGATCTGTGAACCCGCAGTTAGTTTTGGCCTATCGCAGGGGTTCTCAAGATTATAAAGCTCTACAGTACTAATAACGGACAACCAGCCTTGAGAAGTGTTGTCACGGGTGTGAGAAAGCCCTGATGAAAGTCTCATAGAATTTGCTTGATTGACAAATTAAACCAGGGGCTCCCAATCCGGTTTCCTGGGGAGACCCATCCAGTCGTTTTTTCCAGATCTCTTTAAATAGCTATGATACACAATATTGTCATAAAAAACTTGACAGTTTGAATTAGGGCAATAGTTAGTTGATTTAAATGTGTATGTGGACGGATTGGAACAAAGACACAGATGCACACATAGGGTTCCCCACATAGGGTACCAGGATCGAGAACCCCTGATTTAAATTGCGCCCTAATCATGACCATACATGACAATGACTGAAGCTAGTGTTTAAATGTCATGACATAGACATGACTTAACTACAATGTGGTAGGTCAAATCTGTGTATTTATTCATTTAACCACGAGCCAAGTAGTGCTACGATATTTTAACATTTCAGCCGTTGGGTACATAAATACATGTTTTGTCTTAATCTCAAAGCACAGAAACTTTAAGCTAGGAAAAGACTGAATGTTCACTAATTGGGTTACCGCCAAGGAGAACAGGGCAGACAGCCAATGGGTATCAGCATAGCAGCTAATGATCACGTCACTTTTGCAGGAAGTTCCAGTAAACTACACACCACTATTGACTTCAGCTGAAAAGCTCATTTTTGCTGTTTAGGTCATTAGAGAGGGATTGTTCATTTAAATACTCTTCTCCTGATTGGTGCATTTCAACAGCAGCGTCGCTGAATTCTTTACAGTACTACTTAGATTGACATTTCGGCCATGCTCACAATGAAATTGGAACCAACTGAGAGCAACAACATGTTTTAGACTGGCATGCAAGAAAGTCATGGACTTATCAACAAAAGTTTTTTTTTTTTTAAGTGTCCCATCAATGGAGCGGCGGAGTTCTACGGAGGGAAGTTCTCACCTCTCCCAGGAATTCGCTCTCCTCCTCCCTGACCCTGGCCTGGTCCCAGAGAGTGACCTCCAGCATGCGCTCGTGGAACTCCCGCCGGTGGACCGGGGAGTACATGAAGGTCTGGTTCCATTTGGGCTCCAGCGATTTCTTTACCGTTTTTGTCCTTCTTTTGCTTTTGTCGCTGGAGAAACAATAGGTCAGACTGTTTTTATTTACCACCGAGCTGAGACATTCTGAACACATCAGCGGAAACCGAGTCGGCGAGAAACAACCGTCCGGGCGGTGTCGCTCAGAAGTCTGGCCGCCCCTTCCCCCAAAAGGAGAGGGCATTCAACGTTTCTAATTCAACACCGTCCCCAACAATGGAATTCAGGACACCTTAAACACTCAACACGGTATGGATTGTTTGTTTTAAGTGTTACACAACCGCTCAGACCCTTACCTTCTGTCCGGGAGGAAGTAGATTTTTACATAGGGATTCCTCGGTCGCCCGTCCTCCCTGGAAGGCAGGTCTTTTGCTCCCAAAATTGTGACAATTAGCTGATGACCAACTTTGTCGTACCAGAGTTTTACCTGCAGGGAGGAACATGTTTCACGTTGTAACTCTCAATAGTAAGTAGTAGTAGTAAACGTCCAGGCCTTCTGTCTGTGAAATCACATGCTAAGCAAAGTTAAGCATGTGTGCTAAGCATGCTAAGTTCTTCAAAACGCATGTGTTGTGAATCATGGAAAGCGCAGGCACGGGTAGTTGAAGGTATATATGGTTGACATTTTATTAAGAATTTGTACGTCAGCAACTCATGCAAAAGAGTGTCATTTGATGTAGAATCACTGAAGGTATTCCTAATTGTTTTTTTGGGTTTTTTTTATTTGTCCAGTTTCTATCACAAAGCTGTGAACTGTAATTGCTACGTTAGGTTAAAACTGCGTTACCCAAGTCCAGTCATTCAACCTGTCTGCAGGATCTCACAATTGGTGTCTAGTTACCTCTCAACCGGTGTCTGGTTTAATCCTGAAAGCTTCAGGTAGGATTGTTTCCACTACAAATAATTATATTAAATTATGTGGTATGGACCTGGATAGAGTACCATTGGGCCATAATTATTAATGTAACTGATTAGGTCAAAATACAGAGTAACAATTTAAATTGTGTTAAACTCTCAAATAAGATTATGAACAAATGTAAACATGAATCATGCTTCACTTAAATTCATACTAACTAAATTCCATCGATAGAAAATTCAATCGGATTAATTAAATTGTCTTGGAAAATGAATACAAAAGAGTGTAAAGAAATCACTGAGATGCCCTTAAGGTATAAAGCTGGGCTTGGGATGACCCTAGACTCCTATATATATATACACACACACACACATATTTTTTTTCTGGCATTGAAGTTATTAAAAAGCTAGGAACAGGTTTACTAATACAAAACAAACTACTGTTAATGCAGGATTGCGTATGAACAGATTCCAGGACAGAGTGACAAATATTGAATGTACTATATACTTACATTATTCATGCTACAATGACTAGACATGTAGACACTTCACACCAATCCAAGGGAAGTATGGGCAAAATTTAAAATCCCTTAGAAGTCTGGCTTGTGACTCACCAACAGAAAACCCATGGTCCACGGTGATTAACGAAAGTTAAACTTCTAAGCGCTTGCCCATACTTTCTTACATCTCACCGGGGTGGGGGGGTCTGCACCCTTAATCAGCGGTTTGGAAGCTTCCAGAACATGCAGCCAAGCACGGCAAAGCAGAGGAGCAAACCAGAGATCTCGGTGTGGGGAACATGACGGGAGGATGGGAGCTGAAGTCAAACAAATTGTACCAAAACAATGGGAAACAGGCAGGGCTGTAACCTGTACGACGCGTGACTGGCAGTTTCGGTTAACACTGACAAACCCTTTCTGTGGGAGAACTAATGACCGACATTTCTGACATCCTAACATTGCTTACATTACGCCACTCAACTTCTCTGCAGAACAGCGTTCCGACTCGTACGGGCGTCGTGGAACAGGGGTTTGCAGAGATACATTTTAATGCTAAATGTTTCAATAGGCTTTAGCTTTTTTTGTTATTGTCAATTCTCTAATGTAAGCTGAACTTTTTATTTTACTTTTGCCTGCCATACCAGGGGCATTCTTTCCAATTTACAACTTGTGAGCACAGGACTTTAACACAAAAGTCCTCAGCTGTGAAATGGGGGGGGGCAGGAGGAAGTGTAGGGAGATACTGGCGTCATATACAAACACTTCAATTCCCACAGTGCTCTCTGTCTCTAGGTTTGATGTCCGGATCGCCATTCCCTCACTGAGAACAGGGAACGAAGAGCTTCGCCAGACAGTTTATAGACAGAACAGAATCGTGCAGCACCACAAATGTCTGGCCTGTGCACATTCTTTATCAATAAGGTACAATTTGCTTATTCATCGTCCTTAAGGGTTCTGTCTTTCAATGGAAAATGAAATGCAAAATCCTGTGAAACAGGGACAGTTTAAATTAGCCTGTCTTTTTCATGTAAAATGAAACCTAAAATTAGATCTAAAGATGGCATACCACTGAAGGTTTTATCTACAATTTTATATTTTTTTGAAAAAACAATGTTGGCAAATCATCTGTTTCATGTTCCAATGAAAAGAATACAATTCATTTGTCCCAGAAAACTCAAGTCATGCAGACTTTTCCAGGCTCCTGGCAAGATGACATGAATGTGTTAAATTAATAAATAAAAATAAAAATAGTGGGAAAATAACACCACACTTTTTAAATAAGCTCAGAGGGAAAATACATCGAATGTTGCCATGTGCCTTTTATGCATTTTCCAAAAAAAAAAAAAAAAAAAAGGTAGAAATAAAAAGTAGCGAAAAGAATTGACAAGTACGGAAGTCTGTCAGTCAGTTACCTGAACCCTAGGGACAAAAGGCGTGGTCCTTCTACTAAGACTTTGGCTCTGGATAAGCAAAATTAAACAACAAAGAAAAAACGCAATAAAACAAAACCTCAAACCACTCAAACACACCAGCACAAAAACAGCCTTGCCTGACAGTGACAATTTTATTTGTATATCTCTCTTTATTTTTTAAATATCCCCTGCTGCCTCTTAACGTTAAATCCAGCTTCCTGGACTTTAGAGCTAAGGTAAGCTGCAAGAAAGAAAAAAAAGGAAAATTACTCATAATTGAAATTTGTTTTACAAAAATTGGTTGTAATTTTTTTTTTTTACTTTTACTTTGACCAGTGGTGGGCCCCACTATTTTATATATATATAATTTTTTTTTTTACATATATCAACAATCTTAGAGAAATAACCTCAAACAAAATGTCCCCCAGCATCCAACACACTTTTCAATATATCATTCTATGGCCTTGGAACTCATGAAAAGACATAGCTAAGCAATAGCTAGCTACCACAAACAATTATTTTAAAATACCCACACACTGCAGGCTATGCAACCCAAGCATCAGCCAGTGCAGCGAATGGTGTTTTGGAAGCTACCTAGCAGTCAACCTTTAGCCTGGGCTTAAAATCTGATGAATTTGTAAACAGTTAACATCGAAAGGACAAAGAGTGGAGGTGACATATGTAACATGTAAAAGAGTATCTTCACTCTAGAATTCTGTTTTAGGAGAAATCTCAGCCCTAAAAAGAAAACATTAAGGTTGCCGCCGTGTATTTCAAGAGCCTTTGGACATGACTTTGTATTCGGGCTTTTGAAAGGGAGAGGTGCAGAACGGCTGCAGCAGGTACTTCCCTCTGGGCATTTTGGATTAATTAGGCCTAAAGAATCCAAGTTGTTGTTTTACTGTGCGCTGGTAATTGTTTAAAAGTTTTGTACAAGTAAAATGTAATGAAAAAAGCCGATGATGCAATTAGTTATTTTCAGTGTTTTGATTTTTGCTTAATGAGCTTCGCTTTGGTAAAAAAGTGAAGTGTCAAAAGTTTTGGATGCCACTCCATCAACATAATCAAATTCGGTAATCAGTATCATCCCCCCATTCAATCATTGTCACCACCATTAAATAT
>JAOVYW010001275.1:1676-16467 GCA_025775045.1 Hiodon tergisus | reverse complement strand
ATATGAAGAATTCGGGCCCCAGCATCTGCGTTTAGCATCAGTTTGCGTGTGTATACAGCAGAAGACTCCTGACACAGAATTGATTGCAGCAGTCTCCTGAGCACTCACCCCTTTGGTCACGGGGGCCCGACCCGACTCAATTGCTTTTTTGCGAATGGCACACACACGGTGACATTTCTCTGCAGTTCCGACATGACCGCTCCTTTGAGTATTCTCCGAGCCCGCCACGAAACAATTGAGGAGGAGACGCCAATAAACGGCCCACCGACGCCAGGGAACCAGTGAGCAGGTTTGAGAAATGAATGCACTGAATCTCCTCGATACAGACACCGGAAAACGGAGCCTGCGCACGGCGCGGGTTCACAGATTTGAACGGCGTGGGTTCACAGAACCGCAACATCTGCCTCCATCAACCTATTCTGCGTTTGACACCTTACTCATTTTCCTCATTTCCAGAACTTGTGTCTTTTTAAGGAATTGATTTTTGATTGTCAACACTTTCATTAATTTCAAGTAAATGAAACTACAATAAAAAGAAACATCTGTTGGGAAATACAGCCTTAAAATGAGCCTTAAAATCTCCTGTCAAGCTACTCTGTTTTATCTAGACTGTTCTTTTATCACATTGTAATGAAAAGAATAATATTTTGACAGCTAACTACTCGGTCTACATGTCGAAATGCTGCAGAGAGCGTGGTGAGATGACAAAAACACACTCACACACTCACACAATCACACACACAGACACACATGCACACACACACACACACACGGTTTAAGTAAGAGTTAGAATAATTTTGTCTATTTTCTTCTCCTTTGCATTCTCTATGATTGCAATCCCAATTTCCATCAGTTCACCACAGTAATCTTTTTTCTTCCTCCTCTCATCCATGTGTGATTTGATTGGATAATTATCCAACTGAATAGTTACTTCTGATGTACGTAAAGAGAATAGTCTTAATACCGAGGAGATGTCGACCAAACACAGATTTTGTTGATAGCAGCGTACGTCATTATGAGTGGCAGATATTCTAGAGGCTGATGTGATCATCTTTAAATGTAATAGTGTATTGTTTCAAGTTATGAATGGTAAATTGAATGACATATATGATAGACAGTTCATGCTTTAACAAATCTGTAACATGCAATCTGTGGTAGTTCATTATTTATAATTCAACATGTACAACATATCTTAACCCTTGTCTTCGCGGGCCCCAATATCTGCAGGACTCTCAATATAAGGGCTCTTGGCTTAATATAAAGGATCTAACCTGCGGATCTAACCTGCGGTTTTCAGGTGTAAATCAAATGCTAATTGAGCTAATGCTAATAGCGCAAAAAACCTGCAGACCCTGTGACCCTCGAACATCAGGATTGAGGTCCTCTGATTTATATATTAAATACAGCTGTACCAAGCATTCTGTTTACAGCTAAACACTGACAGAAAACATATTCCAACCTACATCTTTAAACGTTTCTACACACACATAAATGGAAGAGGAGAATCAGTTTCTTGAAATGTGAAATTGTTTTTATGTTAATGTTGGTGAAACCAGTGTTTAGGTCTGGAAATGTTCAATAATGTTATGTTGATATCAGGTACATTTAGCGCTTGTAACTGGTCTGTCACACTTTCACATTCATCCGTTCATCCAAACCGTAGGAACACAGTGGCTAACAGCAAACCGACCAATTTAACAACACCGCATGAAACCAACGAGGGATATTTTTAAACCACAAAAGTCCATAACTGTTTAGCACAGATATTATAAAAGCAGTCATCTGTGAGGGGGAAAAAACAAATAGTCAACCAAATTGCCATCCTTTACGCCAATCGCACACGTCCATTTCCACACTGTAAAGAGGCATAGGGAATCACGGAGGGGTGACTGAAGTTCGCACACTGATAATAATCATATATAATAATTAACTGAGCTCTAATCTGTATGTCTCTGCCGCATATTTTTAATCAATGCCAAACAAATCTATAATGTTCTTCTTAGCCAGTGTGAAAACTCTACAAAAACTGTATGCAAACTCTATGACAATATTTATCATACACTGCAAACTCTCAATGTTTTTATGCTGTAACAATAGTGTATGTTGAAAGTAAATCACGTGTGGGAACAGGTAAAATTGTAATACTGATAATGCTATTTCAACATTAGCTTACTTACGAATAATAATTACTACACATTAGTTGCATGTAAGGGGCTTCGTTAAATCACACATGAATCTAAATTGTTACAGAGGGCTCCAATTTTGTACTGTATTTGCACACATTACAATCCACAATTAATTCTGTTCAAAGCAGATAATGGCTGTCAAGTCAAGGGGCATATATACATGCGAAACAAGTCAAAGAAGCCACTGGGCACTTAAACCTAACGACAGGAAAAACTGGGGTGGTTTATCATCAACTCAAAACAATGCAGGGGAGTCCCTGTCCGGCGCAAATGCTACTAGCAGGAAACTACGGTGCAGCAGAAGGGACAAAAGGGTGGCCATTTTAAATTAACGGAACGGTGCAGTTTAATATCAATCCATATTAAAACTATGTCAAATGCAAACTCTATAACAATATTAATCACACAATGCAAACTCTCAATTTAGTTATGCAAGGCCTCATAAAAAAGTAGTGCTAGACTGGCCAACAGGTGTCCATTAAAACCAGAAAAAATGACCTGCTAATCAGTCCTCACACATTCAAACGCTCTGAAAACTAATTCTCTTCAGTGCTGATAATACCTGCCACAGAAAACAAATGAGATACAGAAGTCTCAGAAGATACTTGGCACCAAAACTCAAAGACAGATAAAGCACAAGCCGGCTGTTAGGAAAATAAACCACTTCATTTCCTGGCTTCGTCTCCGGGTCACGTCAAATCCGCATTAAAAAAATATCCCCTATTTATCTAATTAGTATTGTAATATCCAGTTACGCAAACAAGATCACATCAACGGAACAGAAAAGATTCAACGTGTAGCTACACTAAAACTCAGAAGGTAACTCAACGTATGTGATCAGGAAAGGAGCTGCACTGTAAAGTCCACTTACTATGTAACTAAAACACTGGCAAAGTACTTTCATTAATATTTTATATTACAAATAACTAAATAAATAAATACTGCAATGCATTTAGAGTAATTACATGATCAATATTAGTATTTTACCTGTAAATACTGTCAATATGCACAATAAGTATGCTGTGCAGTTACACTGTAGATAATTGCACTGTATAAGTATAAGTGTATATAACCTTACACTGTATAAGTGTTTCCAATTTTTTTATGCATCACATTATGCAACATGTAGGAGCAAGAGAATTTAGATGTTCCTGGAGCTCTGTGTCGTCTGCCCAATTTGGGAAGGCCGTCCACTATTGTGCATTGGTTTCAGGTTAAAATTCACAACCTGCAAATAAGGTTGAACAGCCCCGAAACCTGCCCAACTCAGGCACAGCCAACAGTGATCCCGGTCTGTTTCCGCTCCCATGGAGATTGTGGGAACTTTAACCTGCCGTGGCGGAATTTGGGAATGCTGAAGGCCACAGCCGCGTGAACCAAATGGAACCCATGGCGATGAGAGAGAGAGAGGAAGGGGGAGGGGCATGGGTTACGGCCCTGGTGTCCATCACTGGCATCTCACGGCCTACAGGAGATCAGTTCTGGCTACGGCAGATGGGAAACCTGCAGTGAAAAAAGGGCCCTGCACGGAGGCCCGCTGTCCTCAAACGCGCGCTGTGCATCTGTATGGGAGCGCGTGGTTCGCGAGCCGCCCGCAGAATACAGATCGCTTAAACTGCGGCTTCACAGCTCTGCTGCAGCAAAGCCACAATAGCCTCATCCAGCAAAGTAAGCTGGGCTTTCTCAGAGACGGCCGTTCTCCAATGCGGGGGAAGATTCCCGTGGCTCTCTAAGCCATTCCCCCTTGCTGGTTATTTTTCTTTAGTGCTCTCACCACGAGCTGAGAGACTTCAAAAGTGGGCTCCTGCAGTCTCCTACTATGATATTAATGGGTAAATTAGAGCAAAGTGAAAATCTAAAGGAAATACGCCACACAAAATCCTGACACTGAGTAATAAAAATCCAGTTTAGATTTCTCAAACTTCCTAAATATTATTCAGGTGACCTTTAAACTCACTACAAAACACAATCTCTTAACGAGAGATAAAATATAAACTCCTTTCCCTAAGTACAAAGGCAAGCAATTATAGACTTGGGCAAAATGTTACATAAGCGTTCTGGGAGAACCTGTGTTGTTGCAAGGAAAATGTCAGAGATTTTGAGCTGTGAATATATAATTATTTGTAATTCATGTGTGAAGTTTTTAATCCCCCAAATGGCGCGGAAATGTTGAATGTCACAAAATTAGAGTAAAACCCTGTTATTACTGTTTTCTGCTGCTTTTTCAATCAAGATACATCTGTCCACTCTCAAACTGTCAAATAACTTAAAAAAAAGACATTCGTACATATATATTGTGACATCATTTTTACTTACATCCTTTTAATTCTGCTCCTCCAGAGACCTCAGGATTACCCATACACGCCCTGTGTTGGAGACGCAGAGGACATGTGTAGATGCACGTGCGTGTCACTAGGTTTGCAGAAGAGGTCAGTCACAATTGAAGTCTGGTACTCTTTTGGTCCATCAACACGTTTTGAAAATTATTTTCATAAAAGGCCCTTACTGGATAGTATCTCTGCAGTTTACTTAACCCCTTTTACTGATTTATTGAAGTCATTGCTTTTAATTTCTTAATTAGATTCCGTATCATTAAACACAGATCTGCGTTTATTACCACTATTGCAGAACCTTTATCTGCGGGTCGTCCCCATTACTTACACCATTAACATTTAGTAACTCAAGTGTAACTACTTCTTCGACATCGGTAAATAATAATAACGTTTGTTTTTTCAACATAATCATTTCTAACCCTGTCTGGAGGAGTCCAAGTGTTTGTATAATTAACCTTAATAGCATAATTAACGTAATAGTTGATAATTATCTCAGCAATCTTTATTTCAAGAACACTCTGCAAATGTTTTGTGTCTCTACCGCTTTTGATCTGTTGGTCAGTTTATCTTTATCCACGTTTTTTTTTTTTAAGTTGGTATAAACATGACTCCTTCATTCAAATGTGGTGCTATTTCCAAATCTGGGTCTCCTATTTTTCTGTGTTGAGTAATCTGATAATCTGTCCTAGTCAGGTTTAATTACCTGTTTTGCATTTTATGGCTTACATTAAATTTTGATTGTTCTCGATTTATGTTGATTTTCTTTCTTAATTCTGACATAATATTTTTCGACTTTTATTCCCCGTTTCAAGGTCTTTAAATGTAATAACTGAGAAATGGTTATTATTGTATAAAAGATGAATTATATTGAGTAGTTTCTCAAAACAAGAAAGGTCTTCAACAGGGTTGAAGTAGAAATTTGAACAACACACACAATCACACTCAAACATTAAGTAAAGTAATAATGTGAAAACCGTAAAGCAACCTGGGTTGATCTTTTGGATAAAACACCGAAATTGTCTGGAAGTCACCGTCTCCATCACTGACGATCTGTGGATGAGATGCTCTCCCTTCCAGGTAAGCCGTCCGCAGTTCTCAGGATTCTTGGGACTGACTCATCGCTGAAATTACCATTTGCAAAACTGAGTGACTGAACACCACGCAGGCAGAAGCTTTCTGAATCGGTTGGAAAGGGCAGGTTTGACGAAGTTGACGTGATGCCATTGACCAGGATGCAGACCCTCTGGATATGTGGTTTTGCTATGCTTAATCTTATTTATAAAGATATTACATATTTACATGTATTTAGAAAATATATCAACGTCCCCTCACTGCCCTGAGAAGACTGACTGGACCACTTTGCAATCTGACACCAGGCTGCAATTTACAATATGTCAATTAACATATGGGTTTACAATATGTCAGTTAACATATGGGTTTACAATATGTCAATTAACATATGGGTTTACAATATGTAAATTAACATATGGGTTTACAATATGTCAATTAACATATGGGTTTACAATATGTCAATTAACACGTTTGATTGTTTTTGGGCGGGGACGCACAGCTCCTCCCCTTCGTCCACCGCAACATATTTTCTGTCCCGAGTGAAATGGAGAGAAAAGCTTCGACACACTCAGTTTCGGAATAAACTTCCTTCTCTCGCACACTTTCCAAAATCCCCAATTCATCGCCATCCCAGTAGGCTTCAGGAGACAACTCATCCAATGAGCGTTTACCCACTGAGTGTGTAACTACACGCACGCAGGCTAGCTCGACTCCTCAAACACGCACAACGAGGAGAAGTGCGGCTGGTAATTAGGATAATAGTGAATATTCATGTTTCTGGAATGAATGCTTTGAGGCTGTTCTTAAATTTTACTTATGGACTCCCCCTCATTTATAAAGATATACATCTAGATAAACACATACACAAACATATTCACAATCAAAAAGCAGGCCCGTTATAGCTGAAAGATAAAAACAGAGTAGCGAGAAACCCATGTTCAAACAAGCATCAGCCTGTTTTGTTAAAAGCGGGACAACATTTTAAGCGTCAGCCTGTAATTGGGTATTTTATTAAAACAGAATTGACATGTTTGCCAGTTGAGTTTTCGTTGTTGTCGTTGTACGGTATTCATGATCGGGTCTTGATTTTTTATGCTTGTCATCTGTTCGTCCTTACACTGATACAGTATATTTACAGAAATTTAACCGGAAAATGTTTCAGTTTCTCCACTAAGGCAGCACTACGTGAGTGTGATTAATGGGCATTACATTGAATTGTTGACAACCGTTGGGAAGAATATTTATTTGAGTCAGTTTAGAGCTATAGTCCTTTCAGTAAGCAGTGAAAACCAGCAGATACAACCCAACACTGTCCAGGGAGAGGTACTGTCTTCTAACG
Source organism: Hiodon tergisus (assembly GCA_025775045.1). NCBI lineage: Eukaryota > Metazoa > Chordata > Actinopteri > Hiodontiformes > Hiodontidae > Hiodon > Hiodon tergisus. The sequence goes on along the minus strand of JAOVYW010001275.1, from coordinate 9,538 downwards.
AGCGCGCGCACGCGCACACACACACACACACACACACACACACATGCACGCACGCACACATGCACGCACACTCACACACACATGCACGCACGCACAAACTGAAACGATGACGTGGAAATAATCTGTGTGATGCCTAATAATTGATCATGACCAGTTTTTGAATCCTGCCCAAATAAAAATAATCACAGAATGAAAGTGAATCCTGTACAATAGATTTTATTTTTTTATTTTTTTATCAGCCGAAGCTCCAGTTCATTAAGCAAATGGTGATAACTTCTTTTTTTATACCCATAAAAAGCCTGACAGCGCTTGCTGTGTGAGGAGACACATCCTGAACTGCAATCTATTCTCCCAACACATCCAATTAAATAAGCCTTCTCAATATGGCGTCACTAACAACCTAAGCCCGAGATGAATCTGAAAATGGAGGGGGAAAATAAACAACAAACAAAGAAAAAATCTTTTATACGCAGACAATCGACACGTTACAAATAACCACACGTTTCAAGGCAGAAATACATGTTACAAGTCACAAGATAGTTGCTTAGCAAACACTTTTAACCTTTAGTGACTTACTCAGCTTACATCCATCCACTTATACAGCTGGTTATTTACTGAAAAAATCCTCGTTAAGTACCTTTCTCAAGGATACGACAGCTGGGGTGGGATTTGAACCTACAACCTTTTGGTTTGTGAAGGCAGTACCACAAAGCACTGACAGGAAACGGTAAAACAGTGATGCATTATGCACCACGTTCTCCTTGCAGACAAGTCTCTTGTATAATTGAACAGGTCCTCCCACAGTGCGGCTTCCTGACGGTATGGTCCTCACTCATAACATCGATCACAACGGCAGCCTGGGGCAGTCAAACACTTGTGGTTGAACAACCCCTTTTTGTGTCTGCATTGGCCGTATCTCTTTCACTGATCTGACAGCAGTGGACCGTTATGTCTGGCAAGCACCAGGCAAGAGGTCCACAGGGGCTGTCTCCAGGGTTTTGGCCCGTGCCCCAGAATCGCCAGGCAGTGTCTGCGACTGGCGACTGGCGTCTGCTGTTAGTTTTCTCGTAGACCTGTACACCCTGAGATTCTCCTGAGGCATGTCCATCATTCTCTCCAGGTCTCATGGCCCCTCATCAACTTACCCTACAGGGGTATATACTTCATAATTATACCCTATAGGGGTATATACTTCATAATTATACCCTATAGGGGTATATACCACATAATTATACCCTATGGGGGTATATACTTCATAACTATACCCTATAGGGGTATATACTTCATAACTATACCGAATAGGGGTATATACTTCATAATTATACCCTATAGGGGTATATACGTCATAATTATACCCTATAGGGGTATATACGTCATAACTATACCCTATAGGGGTATATACCTCATAATTATACCCTATAGGGGTATATACTTCATCATTTTCCCTTACTTCAAATGCGCTCCAGTGCAGGGTTCTTCAAATACTCTTTGTAGTGAATTTTGAAAGGGAGGCGGGTCAAACCCTTTCCCTGTCTGTTGTTCAGGAGACAATTCAGGAGTAAATGATTTGGGTATTTACTTGCAAACGTTAGACGCACATTTCCACCTTTGATTGCGTTCCTTATTGGCCTTTGATGGAGCAGTTTGAAATGTGGTGTGCTTAGTTTAGAAGTGCCTCTAATGATGAGTTCTTAAATACTGAAAACACAGTGGCTTTGCATTTGGCATCAGCATTATAAGCGCTCGCCAGTCCACTCAATGATAAAATTTACTAGCAGATTTTACGGATTTTTTTTCAGTGAATGATGAGATTGCTATATTTTGCTTCACCGTGATGGGAACTAGAAAGCTAAGAATCCACTACTCGTTCCTAAACATGGTCCTCCTGGCAAACACTTGTTTTATCTTCAGGAGACCCCGGGCAGCGATACGCCAATTGTCGCTATGCCAATTGTGGAGCAACTGCTGTGCTCTCCCGGTCACAACCTACAAAACCCAGCTCACCGAAGAAAAATGGGTCAAGCATGGGCAAGCATTCACGATAAGCTTATTTAACTCCCGCTTCTTTGATACTCTCCAAGCCATTTTTCTTTTTTATTTAGTATTGGTATGCCTGGTATCGCATTTAAATGCTGAAGTCACTTTAACTTGATATGCTTCCCACCACATGAGCCAGTACCACCAGAAATGTCTTCTGTAATGTGGCAGGTACCCAGAAACCACTGCTGGGCGGTTTCCACCCGAGGAATCGCTACGTACTTCCTGTCTTAATTAAATTCAACAGATCTGAACGCCGTTTCCTTCACTTTTGTCCCATTTTGGCTGTTCCTTTCTCATCTTGTCTGTAGGGTGAAGAGCTTCTCTCTCTCTCTCTCTCTCTCTTTACTTAATTTCATCTTCAAATTTATTCCCTTTTTGCTTAACAAAGTCCTTTATCCAGAACATTTTTTACATAACGTCATTTTAGGTAGCATTATGCACACTTTACTATTTTATGCAGCGGAAGATCTTCCGCAGAAATAAATGCGGGTTAATGGCCTTCCGGAATTTGAACCTGAATCCAACCGGGTTCAGTATCTTATAAAGTGTGTGTCCCGTGACGCCCCGTGTGTGCTGTATTCTTACAGGCGTCTCCATCAGCACAGCCATGAGGGTCAGCCTGCCCACACTTTCCTCCTTCGCAGATGCCTGTCAGACAGCAAGCCCCAACTCCCCTGGGATGTCCCGATTCGAGATAACGCTTCCTTCCCCTCACAGGAGCCTGGCCATTATGATCCTGTCATCTTGTCTCCTGCAGGCGCGCGCACACACAGAGTAAAGCGCGCGCGCACACGCACAACGCACACGCACGGTAACACACATACACAGTAACACACATACTCTCCTGTGCTTCTCATTGTGACGTTAGCCAGCCTCCTTCCTGTTCCTTCCAGTGAATGAAAGTTCGTCATTTCGGCTGCCCACCCTACCCGCCTCCTTCTGCAGGGTGCATGTGTCTCTCTGCAGCCAGGCGATGCCACCCTCATAGATTCAATTCACAAATAAATGCGAAAATGCTTAAATATATTTTAGGAATATTTTGTGTGTCTGACTCAACTCTGGGTGACTCGGAATGCTATGTGTCTGACTCAACTCTGAGTGACTCTGAATGGAAATTACATTTATCCAAAAGCTTGTGTGTTTTCAGTCATTTTTACAGCTTACTGCTTCTTTTCCCACAAATCTTGTTTTAACCAATAATAATCAGTCAGCGGTAACCACCAATGACCACCTCATATTTAAATCAAGGTTTTACAATAGATATGGGAAACTTCTTGAACAGATGCTGCTCTGGGCTTAAGTGTTGATCAATCAACTAACTACTGTTTCTAAATTGTCATGAACACTGGGCTGGTGGCGAATTCAAACCGCCCAAACGTGGAGCGGGAGTCACGTTCGCACGTTAGCACTCGATAGCTAATAAAAAGGAGAAGAGATGGGGAAGCCTAAATCTATGCTGTTTCACAGCACTTTCGGAAACATGATTTAAACGCGATTAAATTAAACGTAGAAAGTCAGGCACAGCTACACCTGCTCAGTAATTCCAGCCGCTTGACGTGTCAAGGAATTACTGAAACATCATTTTTCAGTGACTTTTCTCACCATTCCTTTGCGAGTTCTACGTCTACTCTGCGGTTAAGAATGCAGTTTAACTGAGACGCTCAGGATTCTGAAACTGACGATTAACTGTTACACCACTTAACAACGTTGTACAATAGCAGAACACTATCTATAAAAATCCCAGGCTAAATTGAAAGAAAGCTTTTATATTAGAAAGATACTTAAAATGTGATTGGTTTACTGTTATTTAGGCCGTTCCAATCCAGAGGTAAGTGTTGACTCAAAGCAGATTAATGAATCCATAGACACAAGGGAATTTATTCGAGAGTCTGTGAAAAGCTTTTATCCAGGCATTAGATAAAATAGGTTATTATGTCTCATTAAAACCCCTTTCAAATTCAATCTGTATTGAATGTTGTATTGTTTTGCTTGACAAATGTGCAGACCTCTTCAAATCACTTGAGACATTGTTTCCAGCTACAGGAGGCCACCGGTATCACTTTGTTCAGCGGTGCAAATTACGGCCCAACACATCTGTTTGGTAAACTGGGCAACGTTTCAGTAAAATCTAATGAAGTTTGCATTTAAATATTTGCATCTTACACTAAAGGCCTCTGAAAACCCTTGGAATTTTTACCTGGTTAAGCAACCAATTTGTTCTAGGTGAAAATTCCAGAAAGGAATGGCATTACCCTTGCTTTTTAACCCTGTTTGCGTGCGTTTCTGTGGAGGTCAATAATTTTGGTTTCTTTCTTGGTCAGACCACCTGGGGCATGTTGCTGTCATAATTGATTTGATTTATCAATATGCTCTTGTTTAAAACGGAGGGAAAAACAAGATTGAAGAATTTCAACATTTTTTAAATCCAATACATTTTAACTACTCTACGGAAGTCTGATTTCTCCTGAGTTTTTCGTGCAAAAGTTCTGTAGTCAATATCTCATGTGCTTGTCCTTAACACTGGTGGATTTATAAATTCACAGGATAAGATGATAACGAGATGTATCATGCCTTGATGACATCTTTTTAGCACTTACTGAACCTGAGGAACCTTGAAGGCTCTAGGAACAATGGTCAGCCTAATTGCAGCTTGGGGAGTCACTTTACATCCTTCAAATGCCATTTCTAGTGAAAAGACTTGTAGCCATAGCAACTCAGTGCACCCTGATTACCTCAAAAATCTAAATGATTATGCAAACCCTGGCTGTCAAGCTTTCGTTCTCCACGACTGAAGGAAAGTGACCCAGCGTGTGAAAGTGATCCCTGCTTTATCATTTAATTTGCATTTTAACATGATTAACTGTGTTTTGTTCGATACTGGACGCACACATACGTGGATCACCAAATTTAGCTTTTTGAAATGGGAGGCGGCAACTATAAAATGGATGAAAGAAGGGACAGAGAACGAGACTACTGCAGACCAGATGTGTAGAAAGCTGAAACCGAGAAACGTACTAAAGGGTGTAAACAGGAATAAGACACCTCACTGAGAGAGGAGGTCGCTGCCCAGTGCCCAGCAGACCGCTGTTGGCAGTCACCTGTGAGTTTTCCCAGAACCCAGAACAGTACTGATACACCAATAAAGCGTAGCTGAGTAAGGATGACACTGGTGCCCCCACGTTAGAAAAAAACTCTGCAAAAGTGCCCTCTTGGATGCCTCAATAACGAGATGTAGTGCCCTCTACGGTACCCCAACGTGCGATAAAATGTGATGCAGTTCCCTCTAGGGTGAACCTATGTGTGAGGAAATGTGGCAAAGTGCCCTCAAAGATGCCCCAATGTGCATAAAAACGTGATGAAATAAGATTTTAACGCCTCTTTTTTTGTAATTTATGAAGAGAATAAGCCTGACGCTTGAGCTGTGAAAGTTAATTTAAATGTTAGTTTGTTCCATCCCTGTGCATTTCGCACCTTTTAAAATCCTCTCAATGTGTTACAGGCAACTGAGGAAGTATTAACATGTGCCGGGATAAAGTACATATAATAAAACATTTTTTTACTCTTATTTTATAGAGTTATGTAAAGTGGGATTAGTGGGTTTTATGTGGCTGGGTTTAAGGTATTACGAGGGACCGGAAAAGCAGGTTTAAACAAACTGGGCTTGGACTGGATCCAAAAGCGGCAGTCTCCAGCGCTTGTGTCTGTGTCCTTTTGAAAGAGGACCTGTGTTACTTGCGTTGCATCCGCAGATATTGGGGGCGGGACAGGCGGCCAAGTGTGAAATTCTGTAAAAAAGTCATTCCCGGACAAAAGTGCTTGTTGCGCAAGTTGAGACGGCGGTGTCCGGAAGATTCTGCCATGGCATTTGACGGCCGAGCAGAATGAGGAGGCGTGGCTGTTAACAAAGGGAAGGGGTTACACTCAATTTAACACCGGAGGGAGGGGCAGAGGAGATCGGGCATCACAGGAGAAGGGAAAAGCCAGCCAATGACAGGCCGTCGACGTAGGCGAAGAAAGGAGACGGGGGTCGTTTTCAGCGGGAGGCGTATGATTGGCGCGGAGGGGGAGGAGTTGCCGTTAAAATGAAGACTGAGAAAGTTGAGGAAGGAATCGCGCAGATCAAGGAGAATATTACCAGAACAAAGTTATTGATTTACTCCTCAGAAGTTTCTCGCTTTACTGGTACTCCGCTAATTAGGCTTGCCAATTTTCTTATCAGTCTTGGCACACGCGCACCTCTGTTAAGGCAGAATGCGACTTTTCTGATTGGGTGGGACCAATATAACGGTTTAATCAAGGGCCTGAACTGAACACCGAAACAGCGGGACAATGCATAGGTTTCCGACTTTTAAGAACTGATTAATTAATTATTTTGGCCGATTACTTGGCCTATAACATCGAAACTTCTATTTGACTTACGTTCGAAAATGTTATTAGTTATTACTGTGAAAATATTATAGAGAGAGAGACCATAAATCAGCTGAGAAGCATTGTAAATTGAACAGGGATTACAAGATCTATTTTTGTGAGCCTTAAATTCTTGATGTTGAGCTGCTGAACTTGAACAGAATAAAAATATTTTTAAAAAACCCCTGAAAGGACCTTGGGAGAATATAGGAACCCCTCTGGAACACAGACGCTCTTCTCATGAAGAAATCCAACTTGTTTTGCAAGAGCGAAAATGTGGCTTAGGGGCTCTTGATGCCAGTGTGGCAACGCTTGACTGGCTTGGCAAAGGGCAGATCATTCATGTGATAGATATGGTTGAAATGGTTCTGAAAACCCAGAAAAATAGCCGCTGCCGACCTGGACGGCGAGCCTTGGGAGAACGGAAAGCCACGGCGTCTGCGGTAAAGTGAGGAACGGTAACGGTGAAGATGCCACGGCTTCCAAGATGAATGCACAAAGGTGCGGTGAAAGGCCCAGGATCGCAGACAGCAGCATTTCACGCAGGTGTTGAGAAAACCGACTTTGCGCTGGGTGCCGAGCGTTGGGGAGACACAATAAACTTGATGTCAATGCTATGGACCGCCTTTATCCATGCTTTCGTGCGGCTGGCTACTCCATATCCATGCACTCTTAGAAAGCACATCAAACCACGCCAATCTGACGAGTCTTCTCGGTATTTGTCAAATGAATTATTCATAGCACTACAGCAGCAGTAGCAAGGGCACTGACAAAAATAAAAATAGTAATGATTTTATAATGTTTCCTGGGAAATAGGTATTTTGTTTCCATTCACAAATGATTTATGAAATGTGAACATTTCTATAAAGAGGGGTGCATACTGCTATGCACTCAGAACCAGATCTGTCATTATGAGTGCCAATCCTGGCCCAAGGGGTCACCAGTTGGCCGTCTTAAGAAATAAATAAGGCATTTCTAAATGCACATTTTGAGTTATTGCCTGCATGTAATAATATATTTTTAAAGCTAGTTAAATTTAAAAAAAAGCTATGAGGCATTTTCAGTCCTTAAGGTTAATTTGGACTATCTTGTGGGTGGTTCTGCTCTCTCAACGCCACTGTTTTTCTTGTAGAAGGTTCCAGCTGCGAGCGCCCCTGCATGTTGTTGTTCCGTTGCCCTGCTGCCAATACTGGGCAGAGCAGGCTCTCTAAACCGCCCTCCTGCAGCACCACGTCAGCCCTACTTCACCACAGACCTCTAAACCGCCCTCCTGCACCACCACGTCAGCCCTACTTCCCCACAGACCTCTAAACCGCCCTCCTGCACCACCACCACGTCAGCCCTACTTCACCACAGACCTCTAAACCCTCCTGCAGCACCACGTCAGCCCTACTTCACCACAGACCTCTAAACCG